>CM041536.1:25573797-25667393 GCA_023238725.1 Scortum barcoo | reverse complement strand
TTTTAGAAGGGCAGACTTAACCCTGCCTGGCTTTTTTTTTTCCAGCAGCAAGCTCCATTAACATAACCACTTTCTGTCCCACTGCCAGGAAAGCAAAAGATCAAAACCACCGTTGTAAAGTAAAATGGCAGAACAGGCGACTAACGGTCGTAATGACCTTAATTCAAGCTGGCCTTCTGCTGGTTAAAACTATGAAAAGTATACGGTAGGTCTGTATGCTGGATGATCTCATTCTTTATAAAAACAAGACAATGCAGCCACAGTTTTAGAAAGCACTCCACTTCTGTGTCTCTTCTCCTCAGACTCGATGAAGATTTGCAAAACTGACGGGAAATGCTCATTCAGAAGCGTTACATTTAAATTATGAGCTCTGAACATTACTTTAAATTAAAAATAATTAATATGGCTAACGATTGCTGGAATGTGGCAATCGTGATAAAGACTTTTAAAGCTTTTATCTGTGTTTCCTGAGCGCTGCTGCTACAGTTTGCATTATCACTACTAAAAGACAAACACTTGGTCTAAAACTGGGGCAGCAGCATTTTCTCTTTCTGCCTCAAACCAAACACACATTTCAGCGGGCCATCAGCTGGACGAGCAGAGCCAACACCTTACACTGCATACGTGCACGCATTTCTAATCACTTTAGCGCTGGGAAGGAGTGAAATTTGCAGGAAAACCAGAATGCACAGGGCCCACCGGTTCTCTTACCATTCACACAGACCAGACTCACGGCAAAAGACTCACGTGATCCATGCTGTTCCACTGGCCAGAAATTTCCATGTGGATGTGTGACAGATGAACCGCTCCTGTTTTGTTATTTGTTTCCTATAAATGGCAAAAAAGTGACATGTTGTATCAGATCTCAAACAGCAAAGCAATGATACTGGTATTTTTTGAAGGGAAAAGCAAGGGAAAAAAAACATATCCCTACAATCACATAAATAACAATGACAGTCTTTGTGCTCCTTGTATGTTATATTCCTAAACCCACTCAAAAATGTAAAAGGCAGAACTCTGTAAATAAAGCTGGTTTTCTCCAAAAAAAAAGACTTTGAGGAGATGAAAGGACGTTGTCTGAGGGTCACATATTTGACTGTCTGAAGTTAACCCCTACCTTGTCAGCCCTGTCTAGAATCTGAACAGCTCTGTCTCCATCCTTCACCGTCTTCCTTGTCTCATTGTGGTAGCTGGGGCGCAGATCCAGCGGCGTTAAGGATGACTTGGCGCTCTCGGTGGTTATCTGTCGGATTGAATGCGAGGGACACATGTGGAATCCATTCACACATCTTTTTCCGTTTCCATTGTGTCCATGCATCAGATTTCCACACGGGGGGAAGAAAGATTAATCCTGGAGGTGGCTACAGCTGCAGAGGGTTTGCCAATACACAGCATGCACTGATTTATATTAATCTCTATTTCTTGGATGGCAGGAAAAGGAAAACTTCCCAGTAGTAGACAAATGATCAAAAGCAGACACTGACTACTGAAACATCAACCGACCTTTCAGGCCTGCCTCAGATGGTACCAATAATAAATTAAATGTGTATTAATGTCCCAGACACACACGGTTATTCCCTGCCTTTGCTTTTATTGAACTGACTGGACCATACCAATTTTGAGCAACTACTTTTAGGATGACTTCTATTAATAGCATTCAGACACGGTCTGACATGAAGCAGCCGTGGAAACTATGTGTAGTGTTGCAACACTTCCCTCAGTCTGGTGGTCAAAATTACAATAAACGTGGCGTGACTGGCACTGATTGTTTCTACCGTTCAAATCAACGAGATGTCACACACAAGCCAAAAAAAAAAGGATGGATCGCATAGATAAATAAAAGATGACGCAGACCTGGTCCACAGCCTCCTCCAGTATGTGCTGGGTGTCCTCCATCAGCTCCTCCACCTCTCGGAACATGTCGTTCAGGCTGACCGGGCCCCGCTCCAGGGCGTCCCGCGAGATCACCGGCCCGCTCCGCGCCGCGCCGCCGGCCGCCCACAGCAAGCACCAGCCCAGAGACACCGACAGCAGCACGGTACCGGACATCTTTCCTGCTCCTTCCTGCTCCTCGTCGCCGCTGTCTGTCCGTCCACCGAGCAGCAGCGGAGCGCCGTGACGCACGGAGGGCGCACAGCCGCGCACAGCTGGATCCGCTTTATTTGGAAAGTCTGAGGAGAGCTGCTGGGGTTATAAAGTGGAACGAATCGGGTTTAATGGCGTGGAAAGGGGTTCATATTGCACGTCGTGAAGTACATGTCGCCATTAAAACGCTCGGTGAAGGTGTGGTTGAGAAAAAAAGAAGACGTGCAATGTAAAACCATTGGTTTAAAAAAAAAAAAAAAAAAAAAGATGCTGGAGGCAGAGGTTGCCAGATGTGCTCTGCAAAAGGAAGCTCACCCCAGATTCAGTCATCACACAAGCCAGTTGGCAGGAAGAGGCACTCAATGTTAGATTTATTGGAGTTTCTGAAACTCTAACCAAAGTTGGGTAGCTTTGATGCAGCAGCACAAAACAATCTCAGTTTGTTGTTGTCTTATACCATGAGGTGAAATACATGGAACCAATATCACAAAGTGATGGCAGAGATTATTTTATTGTGTAGTACATGTGTTATTATGCAAAGTAAGAAAAAAAGAAAACACATTAGAGTAAAGCAAATGTGAGGCTTATGATGTGAAGGAAAAACAAAGCATAAAGGAAGTGTGGTGTGGGGCAGAGCCGGGCCTACCCAATGTGGCGCCCTAGGTGAGATTTTATATGGTGCCCCCCTCCATCAATGATTTACATACGCTTACAAAAGAAATCGAATAGCATTGTTTTTACCATTGTGTTTAATTTATATATGTCACCGAATTTACATGCTTAACAAAGTACAAACAAATACAAAAAAATCTGAAATACAATATAAATACCCTTACAACAAAATAGGCTGCTGCATCCCTGGGCTCTTCTGAGGTGGAGGGGACAGAAGGAGCTTGAGGCAGCTTGAGTGTTACAGCTATTATATAAAAATGATGATTCCTAGAAAAAAATGAAAAACCTAATAAATACATGTTGTCTACATGCATGCATGTATAATATATATATATGTATTTTTTCTGATATGCATATTAGATTAGATACAACTTTATTGTCATTACAGTGAAATGTTGATTAGCAGATGCAGAGAAGCAGTAAACTGCAGTTTAATATGGCATGTGGGAATGCTAAGTTATGTGGAGTATTATTAATAATAATAACATGTACTTTACACTTAAAAACAATGAACATGCTTTAGACAATATGAACTGTAACACAATGAACAACTAGGGTTAAAAATCTGATATATAAAGGGGTGAAAAGGGAATAGCATTTTGATTGACTATTAAAAGCAGGAAAAAACAGTGAAAAAAAACAAATTAGTAAATAGTAGCCAAATAGGTGTAAATAAAACAAATAATCAAAGCGTAAATTAGGCCAATGTAGACACCTACAAAATCAGGAAAAAATTCACCTTCAATATAATTATATTAAAACTAGTTATTACTATTAACTCTTAAAATTGGAAAAGCTTCACATAGATTCAAATGTAAAGCAATGCCCAATTAATATTACTACAAATGATAATAATACCAAATAAGTCCCCCTGATAGATAGTATGGAAGGTGGGGAAGAGGCTTCCTAAAAGAAAAAACAGAAAGAAACACACATTATGTCGCCATAACAGTATGCCATAGTATGCAGGCCTAAATACAGTAGGCTACAATCATGCTTCGACACATAAACTGTATTTACTCATAAACTAAACAGAACAGCTAAGGACTCTACTGTCTATATAAATAGTGAACTGGAAACAATATCAAAAGTGAATCTGAATCTTTTTTTTAATTTCTCTATTACAAGTTGTCCATATTTACATCATCACTAGTTATATCACACTGTTTGTCAGTGTTGATAATAAGACTATGAGGTTCAACCATACACTGTATAACTGATGTGGACACAGTGCCTGGGTCAGAAAAGTGAAGACAATTTAGGAATGCCTTACACCTTCTTTCTAATAGCCAGCAGGGGGTGAGTCCATTGGTTGCAAAAATACGTCAGATTGCACAGAAGTCTATGAGAAAATGAGCAAACCTCTGTTGATTTAGTACCTCAGTAAGTATTTTTCTAATGAGTTTATCATCTCAGTTGCTAGTTTTAAGTCTTAAATACATCATGATATTCATTAAAATACACAAATATAACAGGGTATGCTTTAGGGCATGGCTATCTTGTGAGCTGATACCACAGCAATCTGTCAATCAGGTGCTGCATCTATCTTGGTGCAAAAAGTCCAAAGCTGCAGTCCAAACGCCAAAGGGTTATGTTGCAGTGACTACATCCACTTTTTTCAGATTCTGCAGATGTATTGCAGTGTAGATACTGTGTCCCTCTGCCCAGCCCAGTTGTCCACTGGGCCTCAGGCATTCTGATATAGGCACATTAGGAAGCCCTTACCCTAATGTGTTGTGTCTCCAGAGGAAGGGGGTATTTACAAAGCTTTATATGGCCTCATTTGGGTGACAATCACAAAGTGTCATCCCATGTAACATTTTACAAAGTTAAAGGTTCTATATGTGACATATAGAAAATTCTCATTAACAATGCCACCTGAGGCTGTTAAGTCACCTGCAGTCAGCATCCTGTCACTCATGCAGGACAACAATAACAGGACTGAAATAAATCTTCCTGAGGGTTAGGTGAGGTTTTTTATATAATGTGGTGTTCATGCATGTTTACTCTTTATCTTGAAAATGGCAGTTGGGCTGAAAGAGCAGATGAAAAATAAAATCACATACAAATCAAATACATGATGGAGCAGAAGAATTTAACACATTAGTTAAGTGTTAGTAGAGTACTAGAGCTAGGAGGATTTGAAGTTACACTGTGGGCCACAGGGAAGCACAGAGGGTTGACTGTGTGGCTTTGGCCATGGCCATCACAGCATTATTGAAGTCATTATGCTGAATAAGCAATCGTCAGTAAACAAGACTTGTGTTTCCCACAGTTTGAGAATTTACTTGGTGTGTGTGTCATGTTTTCACGGCACACATCATGTGACTACAGTCACATGCCACACCTTTTGAATCTCAAAAGGACCCATATGAGAAAGTTGAGAGTCACAAATATTTTCTCACTGGAAAATGCTAAGATGACGTACAAATGATGAGGCACAGACAGAAATACAGATTTACAGATACAAATCTGCATTTAATTGGGCATTATGTTTTACAAGACATTTATCATGCTCCCTGATAAAACGGTCTCAAAAGTCACATGATGTTTCCTGTGGATTTTGTGTGAAAACAGTCTCAAAAGGATCCCTGTGGGTGGTGATTAACATGCATATTTCCATTTTAAAAAATGCTAAAATGATTTACAATTTAGGGGTTAAAGAAAACGGGTGTGAGTGACATTTGACCCCCACTTCACAGGAGAGCCTGAACAAAAAAAACCCCAAAAACCCAAAAAACTGATGATATATGATGATAACTGTTTATCAGATTCTATCTATCATATACAAACTTCATAAACATGTGGATGGCAATAAACATATTGAAAAATATTTAGACATTTATTGTATTGTATTGTAAGTTTTTTTTTTTTTTTTATTTAGAGAAAAGTCACATGCACCTTTTTGGAACCAATATTTTGAAAAGAAGGGTGTATGTGATTAAAATAATAAAACACCTAAAACACCATGAAATTTTCATTACTGTACAGTAATCCATTGCTAGAATATAAAATATCACAGAAAAATATCCATATATTAATTAATTTAATGTGATTAATTTTGTTAAAACATTATTAATAACCATTTTGCCAAATAACCAATTGAAAACACATTACAGAATCCATTGTGATAATATACAAAATATACTTATTTTGTATTAGTTCTGTGAATAACAATCAATAACACTGCAAGGTCAGCAGACAGCTTGAGGGATTGCCACATGCAGACCCTGCAAACTTCTCTGATACATTGAAGGTTTTCCAAAATACACAAAACATGAATGCTGAATATCGCCTTGCCCCAGGTTCTGCAGCCTTCACATGCATTTGCAACACTCACTGGCTCTAATAAGATTACATGTTCTTTATTCGTTTCTGTGTCTTTCTGTACCTGCATGCTCTGTGTCCTGTCCCTCATCACCTCCATTGACAGTGGCTGTCTGTCCCACCTCATCTGCGTTCTAACCCTAACCCTTCTAGCCGGAGTTGGAAGATGTACTTTAGTACATTTAGATGTTTAGTTTAGATGTACTTAGTACTAAAAGTACTAATAGCACACTGTGAAAATACTCCACTACAAGATCTGCATTCTAAATCTTACTTAACCAAAAGTTTGCAAGTATTATCAGAAAAATATACTATGAAAAGTGTTCATTGTGCTATGAACTTTTCCCTGTCAGTGTTTTACTATTAATATTTCTGGATTAATATTACTGCTGCATTATTTATACTTATTTATATTATTTATACTTTATATACTGTTGGCTAGTTTAAGATACAGCAAAAGACCTGTGAGAACCATGAAGATGCATTTTCCAGCTGACCCAAAGTAGTTTTTGAAATACTTTAGGGGGTTGAGAAGAGGGATACAAAGAAATGGAGGAGTCAAGAAGAGAGATGTGAAGGGGGGGTCAAGAAGAGGGATGCAAAGGGGGGGGGGGGTGAGAAGAAGGATGCGAGGGGGTCTGAGGCGTTGAGGAACACAGGGATTGAGACTCTGGGTGGGGGCACATCTCTGGTTAGCGGACTTTGTGATCCCTCAAAGATTTACTGGACTAACTGGGAATGGGCTCTTTGGATGTCGCTAAGTTGGTTATGGATGCAGCTGTTGTAGGCTTAGGATGACCAGCGGCCAAGAACTTTGATTATGTGGTCCGGGATTCCTTGTCGAGAGGTTGTCAAGGTGGCTGCGGTGGTGTGGTTGTCTGTGTGGATGAGGATGACTTTTCTGGACCACTCGTGCCCCCAAAGGAGGCCAGCAATGACTATGTGGTACAGTTCAAAGAGGGTGGAAGAAGGGGACAGCGAAAACAGTTCTGGTGGCTGCTGCTGTAGTAGCCACTGAATCTGACAGAAGATGCTGTGTCGGTGATCTATGATTGGTCTCTTCTTGCCTAGATATTTCCTGGTGGTGACACCGATGGAGCTGATGTGGTAGACTGGAAGGGGGGGTGAGTGAATGGGCCTATTATGAAGAAGTTGACTTCTTTGGCTAGAAGTCTGGCGACTGTCTGGTTTGGTGAGAGCAGACTGAAGGTTATGACATATGAAAGATGATTCAGGGAAGACTTTCCTGGGTGGAAACCAAAGGTGAAGCTGTGGATGAGGAAGTGGACAAACTGTCAGTCGGGATGGTCTTTAAGGGCGGATATTAGGGCGTGGATATTTATGGGTGTTTAGAGACTGGCTCAGTCATTGTCCGTGGTTGGTTGGATTGTGGGGGCAGCTGAACCTGGTGTGAGCGCCGCCACAAAAGGAGCAGGTGTGGAGGAAGCAGCTTCCTCCCAAGGAGCTGCATCCTCTGTTGGAATGCAATGTCGGTGGTGGTGTCTGGCCAGAGCTGCTTGAAGGAGAGTAGCGGACGATGTGGTGCAGAGGGACGTGGACAACGGCGCATGGAACGTGAAGGCTGAGCGGGTGGTCGCATCGGAGTGGAGGTGATGATGGATGGAGGAGATTCCGAAACCATGGATCTGGCGTAGAATAAAGCCACTGTCGAATGGGTTGAGGACCAGTTCTGTAGTCCATTTTTGAATGACTGTTAGATTTTTTTTTTTTATTATTATTATTATTTAGGAAATTCGTCTCTGTCTCAGAATGTGCGGTCCTGAGAGCTTGAGGCAAACGGTAGATGATGGGGTTGGATGTGATTATATAGGTATTTGTGCAGGGAGGCCTCCCCCAAATCCTCCAGCTCTGCCTCACCCATGGAGAACATGCCAACCAGGTTCAGGAATTCTCAGTGTTCCTTCCACTGCCCAGTCCCATTCAGCAGTTCTCCTCTCCTGCTGAAAACAGCCTGGGAAACCCTGTTTTCTTCTCCTGAGTCATTTTGCCAGAACTTTCTTGAGACCAACCCAAAGTCCTTCTCCATAGCCGCTCCAAACTTCTCCCACAACCGTGTTTTTGCTTCAGCGACCACAGAGGCTACAGCTCTCCTGCCTTCTGGTACCGGTCTGCCACTTCATGAGACCGCTGGGTCAACCAGGCCTGAAAGGCCTCTTCCTTCAGCCTGACGGCTCCCCTCACCACTGGTTGGCACCAGCAGGTTCTTAAACTTTATATGGCACACTGACACTCTGAAAATGTGCTGAAAAACAACAGGAAAACTCAATACAAATTACAACTAAATACAAAATAATTTTTGCTTAATTCTTTATTCAGAATATCAAAACAGTATTATGTTAGCTGGGGCTTCTTGGTGATGGGTGGGAGGGAGCTAAATCCCCATCAGGATTCACATTTTTCCCTCCAATATATGCACACCAGTTTTCAGAGCCCCATTTAAACTGTTAAACTGTTAAACCCTAAAAACGCAATAATTTGACATGATTTAAAATGATGAAATAACTGGATTAAAAAAAGGATATAAGCGAGCCCGTAAGCAACAACACTACAGAGCAGTGCTAACAAAAGTGTGCTAACCCAACACATTTAGCAAAGCACCTGAAGGACCCACATAACGAACTCTAGAAAGAGTTTAGTGACAGCTAATCATCCTCAGAGCTATCAGACATGAGGAGTCTTAGACAGCACAGTTTCACTTGTTTGGAAAAAACGTTGACTTCGGTCAAAAGTAAATGAACTTTGATGCTTTTTTCCTTAACACACAGTACTAAAAAACTAAATAAAAAACAGTATTTCTAATTCAAGTGTTGCTCTAAAATGTCTTATTCAAAACACTACTCACTTTAATGAAGTGTAATGTAATGTGGTGTAATGAGCATCTTAATTGTGGAAGAAAGAAAAAATACAAGTGGGTTTAATAGGGACATTTCCCATAATGATTTCTCACAGTTCAGGAGACTGACCCTTAAGCGGGCAAGGAAAAACAATGAATATTGGAGTGAATACACAAAACCTTGGGAAGGATCACACACAAAGGGCCACGTTCCACTGCGAGGCAAACTGACTGTGTTGACTTTTGAGGCTGTCCATAAGTGGCTTCTTTAAGTTTCTCATTAAGGTCCTTTTGGTACATCATAGGGAAAGCTTTTAAGAAATTTAGTGTTGGTTTAACTAACCCATTATTTATTCATGCAGTTTATTTATTTTCTTTCTAATCCCAAACTATAATGAATGTGTGAATTTAGTTGTTACAAAATAATTACAACATTTATTGTTGTCACACAAATGTTTTAATGTGCTTGGGTTTGAGATCTTTTCTCTGGTCACTCTGGGACTCTGAATGAACCACTGCAGATGTTTAGGAGCAGTTTCATTTTGGCCAACAACATAGGAAAACCAGCATGTAATAAAAGTAGCAAACTAAAAGAAAAACAGTAGTATACCAGAATGTGTTTTTCCCGGAATCGTAAAGTTAAGCCTATTGTCTTTCAGTCCACTGCTTGGGAAGTGTATATCTGTGGGCTTCAAGCTTTGAGCTCTTACCTGTATCCTTGTCCATCATATCACTTGGGAATCCCATATCTCTAGTGATGCACTCCATACTTTAAGCTCATAACCAAGCAATGAGGGCAGAGCAGAACAATCTAAGAAGCAGGAAACAACAAGGGCAGGAAAGTAAAGTGGCAGACATGTGAGGAGAGGAATGAATACCAAAATAAAAGAGGAAGCGTGCAAAACAACTGGAAACAGACAAATACAAGGAGAGGGAAAGGATGAATCAACAACCACAGGACACAAGGAAAGAGACTAGCAGGAACATAAGGAACACAAGGAAGAAAGGAAGGAAGGAAGAAACATGCGGCAGGATCATGACAACAAGCCATGGATTTTACCAAAGAAGTAGAGTTTACATTGCACATTAGATAAAAATAAACCACAACATAAATAATAATTACTCATTTTTGAACACCTTTATTTAATTTTTGTAGTTGGCCAGTTAGAATTATTTCATTAACATATTTTTAGTCGATGCCTAAAAATGTGAGGGGGGGGATGCCATTTTTTGCGAACAGGGTTTGCTCTGTGTCGTGGACTTGACATACTATAGCTGCAAAATAAATTATGATATACTTGATGTCTGGCATCAAGCAACAGAGAACAATGAGAGAAACTTATTTTTCTTTCTCTCTTCCTTTTAAATTTGGCTATAGTTCATATAATTGAAGCAGCTACAGTTTAAAATTATAGTTGAATTAAAAATTGGTATTATCAATTTTTAATTCAACTGTTTTTTGCCTCGAAACTGTTGAATGGCATGACTAATGTGAAGGACACCGACCCTTATGTCTGGCCTCAAGTAAGAGAGCATGAGGAGAGAAACTTATTTTTCTTTCTCTCTTTCTTTTAAATTTAGCGTTTCTCAGCTGCTTCAGTCATGAAGATTTTTGTCTGACGTGTTGTGGACCGTCCTTGGGATGACTCGCTGGGCAGAGGGACATTTTTCCCACAGTTGCGTTTGCCTTTGGGTTGAGGGGTTTGGTCTGATTTCAATTTCACTATTTTGGGGGGCGCCTGGAGGTGAATTTGTTGAACCTCAGGTTGCAGCTGGAGCTCCTTGTTGATGGGCGGAAGGGGAACATTCCTCAATAGGTTTTTGGGTTTGGGGAATGGGTTTGATTTCAACTTTTCTGTTTTGGGGGGTGTCTGGGGATGAACTGATTTAACATCAGGTCCCACTTGGGCTTTACTGGTGATGGCTGGGAGCGGGCTATAATGTGATTGGAGCAGGTCTGATTTCTCTACAGACTTGGCCCCAGGCTCCAGCTGCATTTTATTAGGCAGGGATGAGAAGGCGAGATTTGATTTGAGAGTTTGTAGTTTTTTGTCTTTGTTTGCTCCTGAATGTGGGACCTGGATGCCTTTAGATTCGTCTATACTAGATTTGATCACAGGCACCGTGGCTCCCCTCTCCTTCAAGGCCTCTCTCAATTTCAAATTCACCATTCTGTCATCCAAGTACATCTTTCTGACGGCTGCTTCCTTCTTCACTAATTTTTCATTCTCACTCTTGTAGTTTTCAGCAGTTTTTTGGAAGCTAGCAACCTCTGCCTTTAACTGCTTAATGATTTTACTTTGCTTTCTATTGTCCCACTCATACTTAGTGATCAAGTCTTTCTCCGGAGGCACCATCCGTGATAGATTGTGCCTCAGCTCTTCACACTCTTTTTCCTTTTCTTTTAATTTGCAGTCTTTTTTCTCTAATTGCCTGCGCTTGGTGGTAATGTCTTGGCACATGGTGAGGTGTTTGTCCTTAAGTCCTTGATTCTCCCTGAAGACCCTGACTGTGTTGCTAGGTGTGTCCAAAGGTATATTGACAACTATCTTTGGTGGAGGGCACTGGTGTGGCTTTTGCTCTACCACTGAGAGTTTACGCTCAAGGTCAGAATACTTTTGCTTTTCTCTGACAAGCGCTTTTTCACTTTGGGCAAGCTCTGCCATGTAGTGTCTGTCAATTAAAACACTGCTCTTCAGAGTACTTAATTGCTTCTGAAGATCCTCCACCTCGCGCTTGAGGGCATGGTTTTCTTTCTCACTGCTTGTCAGGGCCGCTTTCAGGTATGTGGTGTTCTTTTTCAATTTTTTGCATTCCTCTTTAAAATGCGAACACTCCTTTTTCAGGAAGTCTCTTTCGAGGGTGACCTGATGTAATTGCTCCTGCTGTTTAAAAAAATGCTGCTGCTCTTCCTTCCTGATTTTATATTGCTCCTTTCTCGTCTCCAGCTGCTTCCTCACTTGATGCAGATCCACCTTTAATAATCTATTTTCCTCAAGAATGGATCTGACCAATTTGCTTTCTTTAATTTTGTCTTCCCTTACCTTCTGTAATCTTTTTTCCTCTGATTCACTTTGGCTCAGGAAATGTTTAATTACACCTCTGAGCTCATTTTCATTCATGTTCAATACTGAACTTTCAGTGAATTCTTTCATTTCATATTCCTCCATTTCCTCCATCTTGACACTGCAAAATGAATTTGTAGTAATTCAATGAGTGTTTGGTAGTTTAGGTCTGATCTGTGTGTCGTGACCTTGTTCTTATAGAGATTACCGTTGATGACATCATCAGGTTTGTAGGCTTTATTGCATCATCACATTCTGCTGTGTTCTTTGATGTTGATGATTGACAGCCAATGGCCTCCTTTAGCCCCACCCACAGAACCCTTGTTATTTTTTGAATGGGAGTTTAACCACAGACTGTATTCAGTCCCTCCGGAAAAACGCGATTATGCGATCCCATAATTCAAGACGTGATGAAGTCCGCAAATCAGTCTTTATTCTCAACAAAAATAATAATAATAAATCATTCTTTTTGTAAAGCTACGGAACTTGTTTGACATCAACGTTTTGTAAGTTTGAGCCATGTGTTTATTAAGGTCTGAAATAAAACAAGATGAGAACTTAATTATTCCAGCACTTTCTGTGATGTAGTATGCTTGCTTATCATAGGAAGTCATTAGAAATGACTCTTTACATTAAGGTAGTAGCCTCAGTGAGAACAGAGTGTTGGGGAAATCACTTTTTTTTCTTATTCATCAAACTGCAGTTTTTGCAAGTTCCCGTTTTTTGCAATTTTTGCAAATTTCCGCAATTTCATCGCATAAAATTGCACATATTCCATCGTATTTTTTAAGAAAATGTGCCGCATAATAAAGGATTTTTGCCCGCAACAATCACAAAAAAACTCTGTATTTTTCTGGAAGGACTGTGTATTGACGTACTTTTGGTTATTTGTTCATGATTCAGAGTTGTGTAAGCACAGGGATCGTTCTTTACACTCACATTGTGACTGGTGTTAAATGTTCATCAGAGTGACAGCCTGAGAGAAGAAACTGCTCTTGTGTTTGGTTGGAGGAGGTGTGAACAGGTTATGTACAGGGTGTGATGGATCTGCAGTGATGTCTCCTGCCCGTTTCCTGACTCTGGACATGTATACAAGCACGTACAAGTACAAGACTACTGGACAAGTCCTGAATGGAGGGCAGGCTGGCTGATGATTTTTTTCAGTAGTCCTGACTGTCCGTTGTAGTCTGTTTCTGTCTTGTTTGGTGGCTGAGAAATAGGGGTATCATTTCTGTGCCCAAAGCTACATTTGTTAGAAAAGTACGCTGTAAGATACCGAAACAGTCTTTAAGATCACAACTGTGGACCCTTGATTGATTTTAAAGGTGCAAAATCATTGCTGACAGCAAAGGGTACATAATTATGCTTTAAACAAACATAAGGTACATGCAAATGACACAGCAGCTCAGTGAGAAAGAGCCTCTCACACTTGACAATCTGACGGTGGAACCAGCCAGTGAGGGTGGACAGTGAACATGTAGAGCATGTCCACAGATGAACTAAATAAGAAACGATTGAAACTGGAATACAAATGAATGAAAAAGACGCAAGGAAATACAGGAAGTACCCGGTTCTTATTGTTTCTGTTCATGCTATGCTTAGTTAGCTGGCTATGATTACGTTTAACAAGCTTAACTCAGGCAAACATTACTGAAGCTGAATGTTAGTGAGCTACACCCAGCATGTTATGGCTTGTTAGTAGATAGGCTACACTCTTATTACTTATTTTAGCTTTCACCATAACACCACATTTAATTTCTTTTTATTTTTACACAGTATTTTCACTGTTGGATTATTGATCTGTTTTGTCCTTATTTGCATTCCTCCTTGGGGATTATCTTTTCTGCACTGATTTATTATATGCCTTGTGCTCCCTGGTGGAGCCCCTGTTGACAAGAGTCCTGCAACACGTTATTTCCTCCAGTCTGCCTGAGTAGCTCGTTTGTAATGTTTAAAACTTGATTTAAGCAGTCACGGCATATAGCAGTTGTCTATGTAACTGCTTTATGCTTTGAAACTTTGGTCTCTTCTCCCACAGTACCATTAAATCACTGTCTGTCCTGGCCACCTGTTCTTCATGTTGCCATGGTTTCTGGCTACCATTTCTGTAACGCAAGTTTTAAATCAAATTCTGCAGTGGTACAGTTGGGCTTTTAGACTAGCAAAAGGCTCTTACATAATATTGGCCTATCTGATTTGTTAAAATGTTATCTTTTACTTACTGGTTGCACATTATAATCTCTTTCTTTTCCCCTGTTTTTCTTTTAAGATTTAAACATTCAAGATTTTATTATCATGTGCACAGAAAATTACATGGAGTAGTCGCTGGCAAAGAAATACTTGAGTCTTATCGTGTCAGTGTTTAAGAATAGACTTAAAACCTTCCTTTTTGATAAAGCTTATAGTTAGGGTTAGGGCACAGGCTCTCGCCCTTAGTTATGCTGCTATAGGCTTAGACTGCCGGGGGGCTCCCATGATGCACCGGGCACCTCTCCTCTCTCTTCTCTTTCTCTGCTTCCTCTTCCTTCTGCTTCCTCTACTCTTATTATGGTAGTAGTGCAAACTGGAGTCACCTTATAAACTGGTAAAAGTAAAAGTGCTGCTTAAAGTGGTTAAACTGGTTAAAGTAGTTAAAATGGTTAAATTGGTTAAAGTTGGTTAGAATTGGTTAAATTGGTTAAAGTGGTTAATGTGAATACTCTTATGTCCTGTAAAGTGTGCATGTTTCTCAGCTGCTTCAGTCATGAAGATTTTTGTCTGACGTATTGTGACAGACCTGTCCTTGGGATGACTCAAGCTGGGCAGAGGGACATTTTTCCCACAGTTGTGTTTGCCTTTAGGTTGAGGGGTTAATAACCCCCTGAACCAGTTTGAACAAAACACATTTTAACCTTCATGATAGAAGTTATTGTAAGGGCTGTTGTATTGGACTGCATTAGTTGGTTGGTGTACCAAATAAACTGGGAACAAAAGTATTTATTGTTTTGAATATTTTCCTGTCAATGGCTAACAGTGCTTTTTAGTCACAGGTAGTGGCAGTGTCACCTCACTATACCAGAAAAATAAGTTGTTGTTGTTTTTTTTTTTTATCAATGTTTTATATTTTGTCTGTACTTCTGGTTTAATTCACACACACAACTTTTTTTCTGCAGTCTCTGAATTTCAACTGCAATGGCAGCAGATGAGTGAAAAGTAGTGTTCTTATAGCCTGATAGGTGATAGAAAACTTTACAATGTTTTGATGTGAACACAGTGCTAACTGCTTCCTTCTTCACTAATTTTTCATTCTCTTGTAGTCTTTTCAACAGTTTTTTGGAAGCTAGCAACCTCTGCCTTTAACTGCTTGATGATTTTACTTTGCTTTCTATTGTCCCACTCATACTTAGTGATCAAGTCTTCCTCTGGAGGCACCATCCGTGATAGACTTTGTGGGTACATCTGATTCCTGCTTATCAAGTTGAGGGTCACACTGTTCTGATTAACTGAAAACAAGTAAAGGTTACATGATTTCAGTGGAAAGGTAAAAATGTAAAGTGAACATAATATAAAGTACCAATCTAAAGTGAACAGAGTAAAAGTGCAAATATATAATGAACCAATTAAAAGTGTAAATGTAAAAAGAACCATGTAAAAGCCAATTTTAACACACTGAACTCTAGAAAGAGTTTAGTGACAGCTAATCCTTGTCATCACAGCGATGTGATGGAGTTCAGGATGGGATTTTGAAGCCGTGTGAGACTGACAGCTGTGGGTCCCTCCGTGCACACAGCAGCTCCATCAGGTCTGCTGCTGCAGGAGTCACGGATCAATCAGAGATTCAGCTCGATTTCTAACGTTTGCTAACTTCCAAATTATTCATGATAATAGTTTTTCTAACCAAAAGCAACATGCGAAGCTGTTTGTTGGTAAGTTAGCACCCAGCTAAGACAGAGGCTAATGTTAATGTTAGCTAGCATTAGCATCCTATATTATAAAACCCACCATATGAGAAGGCACAGTCTGTAAGCTAAGTTTGTTAATATGAGAACACTTAAGTCTATTTACATGGCTTGGTGACTTTATTTGTACAGCTAAGCCATTGGCTTTATAATTTATCTTCATGTGTAACTGTTAATGTTGGTGTGTTATCAGGATTTTGGAGATCATCAGGGACAGATGCAGCTACAGACAGAGGTTCAGTACAGCAGGTAAATATTATAACAGTAAAGAATATAAATGGCTGAGACGAATACTGTCTAACACAGCAGCCCAAACCTAATTAATAAAAACTGGACAAATCATAAACATGTTTTCATTAGTATCACTTAATCAAAACCGACCATACATTTTAATAATAGCCCCCTGGAAAAACACACTACAGGCTGATCCAACTTTGATGTAATGTCCTTAAAACAAGTCAAAATGAGGCTCAGTAGTGTGTGTGGCCTCCACGTGCCTGTATGACCTCCCTACAACGCCTGGGCATGCTCCTGATGAGGTGGCGGATGGTCTCCTGAGGGATCTCCTCCCAGACCTGGACTAAAGCATCCGCCAACTCCTGTGACAGTCTGTGGTGCAACGTGGTGTTGGTGGATGGAGCGAGACATGATGTCCCAGATGTGCTCAATTGGATTCAGGTCTGGGGAACGGGCGGGCCAGTCCATAGCATCAATGCCTTCGTCTTGCAGGAACTGCTGACACACTCCAGCCACATGAGGTCTAGCATTGTCTTGCATTAGGAGGAACCCAGGGCCAACCGCACCAGCATATGGTCTCACAAGGGGTCTGAGGATCTCATCTCGGTACCTAATGGCAGTCAGGCTACCTCTGGCGAGCACATGGAGGGCTGTGCGGCCCCCCAAAGAAATGCCACCCCACACCATTACTGACCCACTGCCAAACCTGGTCATGCTGGAGGATGTTGCAGGCAGCAGAACGTTTTCCACGGCGTCTCCAGACTCTGTCACGTCCTGTCACATGTGCTCAGTGTGAACCTGCTTTCATCTGTGAAGAGCACAGGGCGCCAGTGGCGAATTTGCCAATCTTGGTGTTCTCTGGCAAATGGCCAAACGTCCTGCACGGTGGTGTTGGGCTGTAAGCACAACCCCCACCTGTGGACGTCGGGCCCTCATACCACCCTCATGGAGTCTGTTTCTGACCGTTTGAGCAGACACATGCACATTTGTGGCCTGCTGGAGGTCATTTTGCAGGGCTCTGGCAGTGCTCCTCCTGTTCCTCCTTGCACAAAGGCGGAGGTAGCGGTCCTGCTGCTGGGTTGTTGCCCTCCCTACGGCCTCCTCCACGCCTCCACTCCTCCTGATGTACTGGCCTGTCTCCTGGTAGCGCCTCCATGCTCTGGACACTACGCTGACAGACACAGCAAACCTTCTTCTTGCCACAGCTCGCATTGATGTGCCATCCTGGATGAGCTGCACTACCTGAGCCACTTGTGTGGGTTGTAGACTCCGTCTCATGCTACCACTAGAGTGAAAGCACCGCCAGCATTCAAAAGTGACCAAAACATCAGCCAGAAAGCACATAGGAACTGAGAAGTGGTCTGTGGTCACCACCTGCAGAACCACTCCTTTATTGGGGGTGTCTTGCTAATTGCCTATAATTTCCACCTGTTGTCTATTCCATTTGCACAACAGCATGTGAAATTGTGTCAATGTTGCTTCCTAAGTGGACAGTTTGATTTCACGAAAGTGTGATTGACTTGGAGTTACATTGAGTTGTTTAAGTGTAAGTGTGTTTATTTTTTTGAGCAGTGTATTTTAAGCAAAACCTAGTTCCTTCATAATTTTTACATGCATTGATTCACAGGGTCTCTAACCTGCAAGTTGCTCTTTAAATTTCACTGTTTTGGGGGGTGCCTGAGGGTGAATTTGTTGAACCTCAGGTTGCAGCTGGAGCTCCTTGTTGATTGTTGATGGGTGGAAGAGGACCATTCCTCAATAGGTTTTTGGGTTTGGGGAATGGGTTTGATTTCAACTTTTCTGTTTTGGGGTTTGTCTGGGGGTGAACTGATTTAACATCAGGTCCCACTTGGGCTTTACTGGTGATGGCTGGGAGCGGGCTATAATGTGATTGGAGCAGGTCTGATTTCTCTACAGACTTGGCCCCAGGCTCCAGCTGCATTTTATTAGGCAGGGATGAGAAGGCGAGATTTGATTTGAGAGTTTGTAGTTTTTTGTCTTTGTTTGCTCCTGAATGTGGGACCTGGATGCCTTTAGATTCGTCTATACTAGATTTGATCACAGGCACCGTGGCTCCCCTCTCCTTCAAGGCCTCTCTCAATTTCAAATTCACCATTCTGTCATCCAAGTACATCTTTCTGACGGCTGCTTCCTTCTTCACTAATTTTTCATTCTCACTCTTGTAGTTTTCAGCAGTTTTTTTAAATCTAGCAACCTCTGCCTTTAACTGCTTGATGATTTTACTTTGCTTTCTATTGTCCCACTCATACTTAGTGATCAAGTCTTCCTCTGGAGGCACCATCCGTGATGATGAGACTTTGTGGGTACATCTGATTCCTGCTTATCAAGTTGAGGGTCACACTGTTCTGATTAACTGAAAACAAGTAAAGGTTACATGATTTCAGTGGAAAAGTAAAAATGTAAAGTGAACATAATATAAAGTACCAATCTAAAGTGAACAGAGTAAAAGTGCAAATATATAATGAACCAATTAAAAATGTAAATGTATAAAAGAGAACCAAGTAAAACCCAATTTTAACACACTGAACTCTAGAAAGAGTTTAGTGACAGCTAATCGTCCTCAGAGCTATCAGACATGAGGAGTCTTAGACAGCACAGTTTCACTTGTTTGGAAAAAACGTTGACTTCGGTCAAAAGTAAATGAACTTTGATGCTTTTTTTCCTTAACACACAGTGCTAAAAAATTAAGTAAAAAACAGTATTTCTAATTCAAGTGTTGCTCTAAAATGTCTTATTATAGAAACACAAGAAACACGCGGCAGGATCATGACAACAAGCCATGAATTTTACCAAAGAAGTAGAGTTTACATTGCACATTAGATAAAAATAAACCACAACATAAAATAATAATTACTTCATTTTTGAACACCTTTATTTAATTTTTATAGTTGGCCAGTTAGAGTTTCATTAACATATTTTTAGTCGATGCCTAAAAATGTGAGGGGGGGGATGCCATTTTTTGCGAACAGGGTTTGCTCTGTGTCGTGGACTTGACATACTATAGCTGCAAAATAAATTATGATATACTTGATGTCTGGCATCAAGCAACAGAGAACAATGAGAGAAACTTATTTTTCTTTCTCTCTTCCTTTTAAATTTGGCTATAGTTTATAATTGAAGCAGCTACAGTTTAAAATTATAGTTGAATTAAAAATTGGTATTATCAATTTTTAATTCAACTGTTTTTGCCTCGAAACTGTTGAATGGCATGACTAATGTGAAGGACACCGACCCTTATGTCTGGCCTCAAGTAAGAGAGCATGAGGAGAGAAACTTATTTTTCTTTCTCTCTTTCTTTTAAATTTAGCGTTTCTCAGCTGCTTCAGTCATGAAGATTTTTGTCTGACGTGTTGTGGACCGTCCTTGGGATGACTCGCTGGGCAGAGGGACATTTTTCCCACAGTTGTGTTTGCCTTTGGGTTGAGGGGTTTTGTCTGATTTCAATTTCACTATTTTGGGGGGCGCCTGGAGGTGAATTTGTTGAACCTCAGGTTGCAGCTGGAGCTCCTTGTTGATGGGCGGAAGGGGAACATTCCTCAATAGGTTTTTGGGTTTGGGGAATGGGTTTGATTTCAACTTTTCTGTTTTGGGGGGTGTCTGGGGATGAACTGATTTAACATCAGGTCCCACTTGGGCTTTACTGGTGATGGCTGGGAGCGGGCTATAATGTGATTGGAGCAGGTCTGATTTCTCTACAGACTTGGCCCCAGGCTCCAGCTGCATTTTATTAGGCAGGGATGAGAAGGCGAGATTTGATTTGAGAGTTTGTAGTTTTTTGTCTTTGTTTGCTCCTGAATGTGGGACCTGGATGCCTTTAGATTCGTCTATACTAGATTTGATCACAGGCACCGTGGCTCCCCTCTCCTTCAAGGCCTCTCTCAATTTCAAATTCACCATTCTGTCATCCAAGTACATCTTTCTGACGGCTGCTTCCTTCTTCACTAATTTTTCATTCTCACTCTTGTAGTTTTCAGCAGTTTTTTGGAAGCTAGCAACCTCTGCCTTTAACTGCTTGATGATTTTACTTTGCTTTCTATTGTCCCACTCATACTTAGTGATCAAGTCTTTCTCCAGAGGCACCATCCGTGATAGATTGTGCCTCAGCTCTTCACACTCTTTTTCCTTTTCTTTTAATTTGCAGTCTTTTTTCTCTAATTCCCTGCGCTTGGTGGTAATGTCTTGGCACATGGTGAGGTGTTTGTCCTTAAGTCCTTGATTCTCCCTGAAGACCCTGACTGTGTTGCTAGGTGTGTCCAAAGGTATATTGACAACTATCTTTGGTGGAGGGCACTGGTGTGGCTTTTGCTCTACCACTGAGAGTTTACGCTCAAGGTCAGAATACTTTTGCTTTTCTCTGACAAGCGCTTTTTCACTTTGGGCAAGCTCTGCCATGTAGTGTCTGTCAATTAAAACACTGCTCTTCAGAGTACTTAATTGCTTCTGAAGATCCTCCACCTCGCGCTTGAGGGCATGGTTTTCTTTCTCACTGCTTGTCAGGGCCGCTTTCAGGTATGTGGTGTTCTTTTTCAATTTTTTGCATTCCTCTTTAAAATGCGAACACTCCTTTTTCAGGAAGTCTCTTTCGAGGGTGACCTGATGTAATTGCTCCTGCTGTTTAAAAAAATGCTGCTGCTCTTCCTTCCTGATTTTATATTGCTCCTTTCTCGTCTCCAGCTGCTTCCTCACTTGATGCAGATCCACCTTTAATAATCTATTTTCCTCAAGAATGGATCTGACCAATTTGCTTTCTTTAATTTTGTCTACCCTTACCTTTTGTAATCTTTTTTCCTCTGATTCACTTTGGCTCAGGAAATGTTTAATTACACCTCTGAGCTCATTTTCATTCATGTTCAATACTGAACTTTCAGTGAATTCTTTCATTTCATATTCCTCCATTTCCTCCATCTTGACACTGCAAAATGAATTTGTAGTAATTCAATGAGTGTTTGGTAGTTTAGGTCTGATCTGTGTGTCGTGACCTTGTTCTTATAGAGATTACCGTTGATGACATCATCAGTTTGTAGGCTTTATTGCATCATCACATTCTGCTGTGTTCTTTGATGTTGATGATTGACAGCCAATGGCCTCCTTTAGCCCCCACCCACAGAACCCTTGTTATTTTTTGAATGGGAGTTTAACCACAGACTGTATTCAGTCCCTCCGGAAAAACGCGATTATGCGATCCCATAATTCAAGAAGTGATGAAGTCCGCAAATCAGTCTCACTCTCAACAAAAATAATAATAAATCATTCTTTTTGTAAAGCTACGGAACTTGTTTGACATCAACGTTTTGTAAGTTTGAGCCATGTGTTTATTAAGGTCTGAAATAAAACAAGATGAGAACTTAATTATTCCAGCACTTTCTGTGATGTAGTATGCTTGTTATCTTATCATAGGAAGTCATTAGAAATGACTCTTTACATTAAGGTATAGTAGCCTCATGAGAACAGAGTGTTGGGGAAATCACTTTTTTTCTTTATTCATCAAACTGCAGTTTTTGCAAGTTTTTGCAATTTTTGCAAATTCCCGCAATTTCATCGCATAAAATTGCACATATTCCATCGTATTTCATTTTTTAAGAAAATGTGCCGCATAATAAAGGATTTTTGCCCGCAACAATCACAAAAAAACTCTGTATTTTTCTGGAAGGACTGTGTATTGACGTACTTTTGGTTATTTGTTCATGATTCAGAGTTGTGTAATGGCTATGATTACGTTTAACAAGCTTAACTCAGGCAAACATTACTGAAGCTGAATGTTAGTGAGCTACACCCAGCATGTTATGGCTTGTTAGTAGATAGGCTACACTCTTATTACTTATTTTAGCTTTCACCATAACACCACATTTAATTTCTTTTTATTTTTACACAGTATTTTCACTGTTGGATTATTGATCTGTTTTGTCCTTATTTGCATTCCTCCTTGGGGAATTATCTTTTCTGCACTGATTTATTATATGCCTTGTGCTCCCTGGTGGAGCCCCTGTTGACAAGAGTCCTGCAACACGTTATTTCCTCCAGTCTGCCTGAGTAGCTCGTTCGTAATGTTTAAAACTTGATTTAAGCAGTCACGGCATATAGCAGTTGTCTATGTAACTGCTTTATGCTTTGAAACTTTGGTCTTCTTCTCCCACAGTACCATTAAATCACTGTCTGTCCTGGCCACCTGTTCTTCATGTTGCCATGGTTTCTGGCTACCATTTCTGTAACGCAAGTTTTAAATCAAATTCTGCAGTGGTACAGTTGGGCTTTTAGACTAGCAAAAGGCTCTTACATAATATTGGCCTATCTGATTTGTTAAAATGTTATCTTTTACTTACTGGTTGCACATTATAATCTCTTTCTTTTCCCTGTTTTTCTTTTAAGATTTAAACATTCAAGATTTTATTATCATGTGCACAGAAATTACATGGAGTAGTCGCTGGCAAAGAAATACTTGAGTCTTATCGTGTCAGTGTTTAAGAATAGACTTAAAACCTTCCTTTTTGATAAAGCTTATAGTTAGGGTGGGCACAGGCTCGCCCTTAGTTATGCTGCTATAGGCTTAGACTGCCGGGGGGCTCCCATGATGCACCGGGCACCTCTCCCTCTTCCTCTTTCTCTGCTTCCTCTTCCTCTCCTTCGCTTCCTCTACTCTTATTATGGTAGTAGTGCAAACTGGAGTCACCTTATAAACTGGTAAAAGTGGCTAAAGTGGTTAAACTGGTTAAAGTAGTTAAAATGGTTAAATTGGTTAAGGAGGTTGGTTAAATTGGTTAAAGTGGTTAAAGTGGTTAATGGTGAATACTCTTATGTCCTGTAAAGTGCATGTTACTGCCGGAGCCCCGGTCCTCTTTGTTCTCTCCAGTCTTGCAGGTTCCTCACTGATTCTGGTTGTGGTCCATCTGTCTGAGGTTCACTGGCCTGGTGGGGACATGATCTGTGTCTGTGTTGTGGAGAGAAGGTCGAGTGGCCCAGAGCTCCATATGAGGACATCTAGAGATGCACCTGGACTCACGGACTCATTTCCATTACCTGTGATACCTTCACACATGGACTAAACCCATGAACTCAGTTTATCTACAGTTTATTACGACCCATTTATAATTCCATATATGATTGATGATGTTCTCTGTACATGTGGCATCTATTGCACGTCTGTCCGTCCCAGGGAGAGGGATCCCTCATCTGTGGCTCTTCCTCAGGTTTCTTCTTTTTTCCCATAAAGGGTTTTTTTGAAGTTTTTCCTGACTCGGTTCGAGGGTCTAAGGACAGAGGGTGTCACAACTGTACAGATTGTAAAGCCCTAAAGCCCTCAGAGGCAAACGAACGATGTTTGTGATTTTGGGCTCTAAATAAATAAATTTGAATTTGAATTTGAGATAAAAATAAACCACAACATAAATAATAATTACTCATTTTTGAACACCTTTATTTAATTTTTGTAGTTGGCCAGTTAGAATTTCATTAACATATTTTTAGTCGATACCTAAAAATGTGAGGGGGGGGGTGCCATTTTTTGCGAACAGGGTTTGCTCTGTGTCGTGGACTTGACATACTATAGCTGCAAAATAAATTATGATATACTTGATGTCTGGCATCAAGCAACAGAGAACAATGAGAGAAACTTATTTTTCTTTCTCTCTTCCTTTTAAATTTGGCTATAGTTTATAATTGGTTCCGCAGGTTCCTCACTGATTCTGGTTGTGGTCCATCTGCTGTCTGAGGTTCACTGGCCTGGTGGGGACATGATCTGTGTCTGTGCTGTGGAAGAGAAGGTCGAGTGGCCCAGAGCTCCATATGAGGACATCTAGAGATGCACCTGGACTCACAGACTCATTTCCATTACCTATGATACCTTCACACATGGACTAAACCAAACTGAACTATATAGCTACAGCTTTTTATGTATTCCATAATATGATTGATGATGTTCTCTGTACATGTGGCATCTATTGCACTCTGTCCGTCCCAGGGAGAGGGATCCCTCATCTGTGGCTCTTCCTCAGGTTTCTTCTTTTTCCCATAAAGGGTTTTTTGAAGTTTTTCCTGACCTGGTTCGAGGGTCTAAGGACAGAGGGTGTCACAACTGTGCAAGATTGTACAAGCCCTCTCCGAGGCAAACAATGTTTGTGATTTTGGGCTCTAAATAAATAAATTTGAAATTTGAATTTGAATTGAAGCTTTGAGCTACAGTTTATAATTATAGTTGAATTAAAAATTGGTATTATCAATTTTTAATTCAACTTTTTTTGCCTCAAAACTGTTGAATGGCATGACTAATGTGAAGGACACCGATCCTTATGTCTGGCCTCAAGTAAGAGAGCATGAGGAGAGAAACTTATTTTTCTTTCTCTCTTTCTTTTAAATTTAGCGTTTCTCAGCTGCTTCAGTCATGAAGATTTTTGTCTGACGTATTGTGGATTGTGGACCGTCCTTGGGATGACTCGCTGGGCAGAGGGACATTTTTCCCACAGTTGTGTTTGCCTTTAGGTTGAGGGGTTAATAACCCCCTGAACCACTTTGAACAAAACACATTTTAACCTTCATGATAGAAGTTATTGTAAGGGCTGTTGTATTGGACTGCATTAGTTGGTTGGTGTACCAAATAAACTGGGAACAAAAGTATTTATTGTTTTGAATATTTTCCTGTCAATGGCTAACAGTGCTTTTTAGTCACAGAGTGTGGCAGTGTCACCTCACTATACCAGAAAAATAAGTTGTTGTTTTTTTTTAATCAATGTTTTATATTTTGTCTGTACTTCTGGTGTTTAATTCACACACACACACACAACTTTTTTTCTGCAGTCTCTGAATTTCAACTGCAATGGCAGCAGATGAGAGAGAGATACTTCAGGTCACCACAGACTCTACGAGAGACCAGCACTGTCTTGTCTTCCACTACACCTGCCCCCCTTTCCAGAGTCCTGCAAGAAGATCAACAAGGATGAGGCAGTTAGCCTCTATCTTGCACACAACCAGTGATATAACGCAGAACATTAGTGTGGCACAAACACAGATGTGGTTTGAGTGACTGCTCTCTGTTTGTTTTTTAATGAAGTTTTTTCAATGTTGCAAGAGAGCATTTTGACCTTTTTAACCAGCTGACTGTTTATAAAGTACTTCAAACACTGATGCTTCAGTATTCATAATCTAATGATGTTCATATATAATAATACATGTCAGATGTACCAAACTAATACTTAACATTAATACTTGAAGTTTGTTTTGCTGCTGACTTGTGTACTTTTGCTTAAGTATTCCTATTTAATTATGTATATTATACCCTTAAAGTACTCCTATAACGGTTTTTACACAGTAAGACAATGTGATTGTGATGATCTTTTTATTGACTGTCACCCAAATGAGGCCATTCAAAACCTTTGTAAATCCTTCCTCTGGAAACTGTCTTCTGATGTGGCAGACACAACACATGAAGGTAAGGCCTTCCTGCCTAAAGTGCCCTGGGCCCAGCAGACAACCTGCCTGTAAGCTGTGTAGTGGTATTACTTGGGGATAGGAGCACAATATTAATATTCAGGGTTAGTCTTTTATTGACATTGAACAGTGTGATAGAGATGGTTATAATCATATAAAAATGTTTTCTATAGTCTCCAATTTGCTATTTATCTACATGTAAATACTGTACTTAGCTGTACTATTTACTATTATTAATATTATTCAAATTCAATTTAACATTAAATATCAAGTATATGATTTAAAAGCAGTGACTTGTAGGTTTAAAAATCTGCTGAACACTCAGAATCTGTATGTCCCCAATTACAAGAAAACTTTATTGTATTCATAGAGAAAATCGGATAGTTGAAAGAACTAAACAATGTAATGGATTATTGTGGCCCTAAATATACTCATTTCAAAATCTAAAAGTAGTGTTCTTATAGCCTGATACGGTGATAGCAAAACTTTACAATGTTTTGATGTGAACACAGTGCTAACTGCTTCCTTCTTCACTAATTTTTCATTCTCTTGTAGTCTTTCAGCAGTTTTTTGGAAGCTAGCAACCTCTGCCTTTAACTGCTTGATGATTTTACTTTGCTTTCTATTGTCCCACTCATACTTAGTGATCAAGTCTTCCTCTGGAGGCACCATCCGTGTGATAGACTTTGTGGGTACATCTGATTCCTGCTTATCAAGTTGAGGGTCACACTGTTCTGATTAACTGAAAACAAGTAAAGGTTACATGATTTCAGTAAAAGTACCAATCTAAAGTGAACAGAGTAAAAGTGCAAATATATAATGAACCAATTAAAAATGTAAATGTAAAAAGAACCAAGTAAAACCCAATTTTAACACACTGAACTCTAGAAAGAGTTTAGTGACAGCTAATCATCCTCAGAGCTATCAGACATGAGGAGTCTTAGACAGCACAGTTTCACTTGTTTGGAAAAAACGTTGACTTCGGTCAAAAGTAAATGAACTTTGATGCTTTTTTTCCTTAACACACAGTGCTAAGAAAATTAAGTAAAAAACAATATTTTTAATTCAAGTGTTGCTCTAAAATGTCTTATTATAGAAACACAAGAAACATGCGGCAGGATCATGACAACAAGCCATGAATTTTACCAAAGAAGTAGAGTTTACATTGCACATTAGATAAAAATAAACCACAACATAAATAATAATTACTCATTTTTGAACACCTTTATTTAATTTTTGTAGTTGGCCAGTTAGAGTTTCATTAACATAGTTTTTAGTCGATGCCTAAAAATGTGAGGGGGGGGATGCCATTTTTTGCGAACAGGGTTTGCTCTGTGTCGTGGACTTGACATACTATAGCTGCAAAATAAATTATGATATACTTGATGTCTGGCATCAAGCAACAGAGAACAATGAGAGAAACTTATTTTTCTTTCTCTCTTCCTTTTAAATTTGGCTATAGTTTATAATTGAAGCAGCTACAGTTTAAAATTATAGTTGAATTAAAAATTGGTATTATCAATTTTTAATTCAACTGTTTTTGCCTCGAAACTGTTGAATGGCATGACTAATGTGAAGGACACCGACCCTTATGTCTGGCCTCAAGTAAGAGAGCATGAGGAGAGAAACTTATTTTTCTTTCTCTCTTTTTTTAAATTTAGTGTTTCTCATCTGCTTCAGTCATGAAGATTTTTGTCTGACGTGTTGTGGACCGTCCTTGGGATGACTCGCTGGGCAGAGGGACATTTTTCCCACAGTTGTGTTTGCCTTTGGGTTGAGGGGTTTTGTCTGATTTCAATTTCACTATTTTGGGGGGCGCCTGGAGGTGAATTTGTTGAACCTCAGGTTGCAGCTGGAGCTCCTTGTTGATGGGCGGAAGAGGGAACCATTCCTCAATAGGTTTTTGGGTTTGGGGAATGGGTTTGATTTCAACTTTTCTGTTTTGGGGGGTGTCTGGGGGTGAACTGATTTAACATCAGGTCCCACTTGGGCTTTACTGGTGATAGGCTGGGAGCGGGCTATAATGTGATTGGAGCAGGTCTGAATTTCTCTACAGACTTGGCCCCAGGCTCCAGCTGCATTTTATTAGGCAGGGATGAGAAGGCGAGATTTGATTTGAGAGTTTGTAGTTTTGTGTCTTTGTTTGCTCCTGAATGTGGGACCTGGATGCCTTTAGATTCGTCTATACTAGATTTGATCACAGGCACCGTGGCTCCCCTCTCCTTCAAGGCCTCTCTCAATTTCAAATTCGCCATTCTCTCATCCAAGTACATCTTTCTGACGGCTGCTTCCTTCTTCACTAATTTTTCATTCTCACTCTTGTAGTTTTCAGCAGTTTTTTGGAAGCTAGCAACCTCTGCCTTTAACTGCTTGATGATTTTACTTTGCTTTCTATTGTCCCACTCATACTTAGTGATCAAGTCTTTCTCCAGGAGGCACCATCCGTGATAGATTGTGCCTCAGCTCTTCACACTCTTTTTCCTTTTCTTTTAATTTGCAGTCTTTTTTCTCTAATTCCCTGCGCTTGGTGGTAATGTCTTGGCACATGGTGAGGTGTTTGTCCTTAAGTCCTTGATTCTCCCTGAAGACCCTGACTGTGTTGCTAGGTGTGTCCAAAGGTATATTGACAACTATCTTTGGTGGAGGGCACTGGTGTGGCTTTTGCTCTACCACTGAGAGTTTACGCTCAAGGTCAGAATACTTTTGCTTTTCTCTGACAAGCGCTTTTTCACTTTGGGCAAGCTCTGCCATGTAGTGTCTGTCAATTAAAACACTGCTCTTCAGAGTACTTAATTGCTTCTGAAGATCCTCCACCTCGCGCTTGAGGGCATGGTTTTCTTTCTCACTGCTTGTCAGGGCCGCTTTCAGGTATGTGGTGTTCTTTTTCAATTTTTTGCATTCCTCTTTAAAATGCGAACACTCCTTTTTCAGGAAGTCTCTTTCGAGGGTGACCTGATGTAATTGCTCCTGCTGTTTAAAAAAATGCTGCTGCTCTTCCTTCCTGATTTTATATTGCTCCTTTCTCGTCTCCAGCTGCTTCCTCACTTGATGCAGATCCACCTTTAATAATCTATTTTCCTCAAGAATGGATCTGACCAATTTGCTTTCTTTAATTTTGTCTTCCCTTACCTTCTGTAATCTTTTTTCCTCTGATTCACTTTGGCTCAGGAAATGTTTAATTACACCTCTGAGCTCATTTTCATTCATGTTCAATACTGAACTTTCAGTGAATTCTTTCATTTCATATTCCTCCATTTCCTCCATCTTGACACTGCAAAATGAATTTGTAGTAATTCAATGAGTGTTTGGTAGTTTAGGTCTGATCTGTGTGTCGTGACCTTGTTCTTATAGAGATTACCGTTGATGACATCATCAGTTTGTAGGCTTTATTGCATCATCACATTCTGCTGTGTTCTTTGATGTTGATGATTGACAGCCAATGGCCTCCTTTAGCCCCACCCACAGAACCCTTGTTATTTTTTGAATGGGAGTTTAACCACAGACTGTATTCAGTCCCTCCGGAAAAACGCGATTATGCGATCCCATAATTCAAGAAGTGATGAAGTCCGCAAATCAGTCTTTATTCTCAACAAAAATAATAATAATAAATCATTCTTTTTGTAAAGCTACGGAACTCATGTTTGACAACGTTTTGTAAGTTTGAGCCATGTGTTTATTAAGGTCTGAAATAAAACAAGATGAGAACTTAATTATTCCAGCACTTTCTGTGATGTAGTATGCTTGCTTATCATAGGAAGTCATTAGAAATGACTCTTTACATTAAGATAGTAGCCTCAGTGAGAACAGAGTGTTGGGGAAATCACTTTTTTTTTTCTTATTCATCAAACTGCAGTTTTTTTTGCAAGTTTTTGCAATTTTTGCAAATTTTTGCAAATTCCGCAACTTTCATCGCATAAAATTGCACATATTCCATCGCATTTTTTAAGAAAATGTGCCGCATAATAAAGGATTTTTGCCCGCAACAATCACAAAAAAACTCTGTATTTTTCTTTTCTGGAAGGACTGTGTATTGACGTACTTTTGGTTATTTGTTCATGATTCAGAGTTGTGTAAGCACAGGGATCGTTCTTTACACTCACATTGTGACTGGTGTTAAATGTTCATCAGAGTGACAGCCTGAGAGAAGAAACTGCTCTTGTGTTTGGTTGGAGGAGGTGGAACAGGTTATGTACAGGGTGTGATGGATCTGCAGTGATGTCTACCTGCCCGTTTCCTGACTCTGGACATGTACAAGTACGTACGTACGTTACAAGACTACGGACAAGTCCTGAATGGAGGGCAGGCTGGCACCGATGATTTTCTCTGCAGCAGTCCTGACTGTCCGTTGTAGTCTGTTTCTGTCTTGTTTTGGTGGCTGAGAAATAGGGGTATCATTTCTGTGCCCAAAGCTACATTTGTTAGAAAAGTACGCTGTAAGATACCGAAACAGTCTTTAAGATCACAACTGTGGACCCTTGATTGATTTTAAAGGTGCAAAATCATTGCTGACAGCAAAGGGTACATAATTATGCTTTAAACAAACATAAGGTACATGCAAATGACACAGCAGCTCAGTGAGAAAGAGCCTCTCACACTTGACAATCTGACGGTGGAACCAGTCAGTGAGGGTGGACAGTGAACATGTAGAGCATGTCCACAGATGAACTAAATAAGAAACGATTGAAACTGGAATACAAATGAATGAAAAAGACGCAAGGAAATACAGGAAGTACCCGGTTCTTATTTTTTCTGTTCATGCTATGCTTAGTTAGCTGGCTATGATTACGTTTAACAAGCTTAACTCAGGCAAACATTACTGAAGCTGAATGTTAGTGAGCTACACCCAGCATGTTATGGCTTGTTAGTAGATAGGCTACACTCTTATTACTTATTTTAGCTTTCACCATAACACCACATTTAATTTCTTTTTATTTTTACACAGTATTTTCACTGTTGGATTATTGATCTGTTTTGTCCTTATTTGCATTCCTCCTTGGGGATTATCTTTTCTGCACTGATTTATTATATGCCTTGTGCTCCCTGGTGGAGCCCCTGTTGACAAGAGTCCTGCAACACGTTATTTCCTCCAGTCTGCCTGAGTAGCTCGTTTGTAATGTTTAAAACTTGATTTAAGCAGTCACGGCATATAGCAGTTGTCTATGTAACTGCTTTATGCTTTGAAACTTTGGTCTCTTCTCCCACAGTACCATTAAATCACTGTCTGTCCTGGCCACCTGTTCTTCATGTTGCCATGGTTTCTGGCTACCATTTCTGTAACGCAAGTTTTAAATCAAATTCTGCAGTGGTACAGTTGGGCTTTTAGACTAGCAAAAGGCTCTTACATAATATTGGCCTATCTGATTTGTTAAAATGTTATCTTTTACTTACTGGTTGCACATTATAATCTCTTTTTTTCCCCTGTTTTTCTTTTAAGATTTAAACATTCAAGATTTTATTATCATGTGCACAACAAATTACATGGAGTAGTCGCTGGCAAAGAAATACTTGAGTCTTATGTAGGGGGACCCTGCTGCACCTCATCAACTGAGGGACAATGACTGTAAAATGGAGATCACTGCAGGAGGGTTCAGCATGGTGAACGTGATCTAGTAGGAGGTGCACAGGACTGGATGAAGCCTCATATCAGCACAGCAGCCGTATTTATTTTGCTTTGAAAATTGCATATCCATCGCACCTGAAAAAAATACATACTTCCTTCCGAGGCACATTGTCAGTACTGTGGAAGTAGGATACAAGCCCCTGTCAGTAACTCTACTCCGACTGATTAACCACTGATGCAGTGTAGATCGTCATGGCTAAACTGCACTCGCGCCCAAAGTGCACTGAAAGATATTCTCATGAATATTGGGTGAAAGTACTCAGTGACTGGATTTTTCTCAAACCTGGATACAAGTTGGACCACACATCAGCTGACACACATATGGTTGATGATAATTTGTGTGTTGGACTGAGACATTTTGTATAAATGCTTGCAAGTAACATGAGTCTCCGTGCCAGATATGTGATTTATACTTGAGATGCAAAATACAGATGGACACACAGATCGTCAAGTCTGGCTATTAATGGTAGGTGTAAAGACGGCCAAAGGTCAGTATGAAAACCAGTCTGCAGAAAGTGTCATGATAGCTGGATGTGTTAAACTGCTTTTATGTTTTACATTCAAAACTGATTAATAAACAGCTCACAAAACCTGATCTTTCCAGTTTTGTGTTTAAACACTGAAAAAAGTGAATCTACTCTTGCAGGTGAGCTTTTAATTTGTATTTTGAAAGTGTATTTTTTACTCAACTTTCTTGTGTTTGATGTGAAACCAAGTTGTGAAATGGAGTTTTGTTGCACTCGATAAGTAAATGGCTCATTAGGCCTTACTTAAGCTTAATGTTGAAAAGCACCGCCTTTTGTCCTGTGCTGGATTGTGCTAAAGAGACACTTCTAGCAGAATAATACATTGATTAAAAATACAGATTTTTGTAAACTAATTGTTATGTGTGTATGTTACCTGTTGTTGTGTATTTTCTGTTTTATTTTGTAGTCTCGTCTTTCCTCACTGGTTTAGCACTTTAACTTCCTGTCCCTTCGTGTGTTTCCCTCCTTTTTTGATTATTGCCTGCTCCGCCCCTATTGGTTTCACCTGTCCCCATTAGTCTCCTCACCTGTTTCCACTTCCCTTTCCTCCTGTGTATTTAAGTCAGTCCTTCTCCTTTTGTTCTTTGTCGTGTCGTTGTTCCTACCTGTTATATGTCGTGCTTCTTGTGCTTTCTTGTGCTTTCTTGTGCTTTCTTGTGCTTTCTTGTGCTTACGTGTGCTTCCCCGTGCTTCTTGTGCTTGCTTGTGTTTCTAGTGCTTCCTCGTGCTTCCCTGTGCTACCCGTGTTGCTGTGTTGCTGCGCTTCCCGTGTTTGCCCTGAATAAAGAGTTTAACATCTATCTGCCTCCTGCCTCGTCTGCATCTGGGTCCAACTTAACACTAATTGTTTTTTCTTTAAACAAAACTTGCGGAATAATTGTAAATGTCTTTGTCTTTGAATTTAAGGGTATGTTTTTGCCTCATAAAGGTACAAATGGCATGTCGTGTTTGTACCAGGACATGAAGGTACATTTTTGTCACGAGGAGTACAAAAATGTTCTTTTAGAGGCAGGGCAACAAAAATGTACCAATGTTCAAGTTACAGTGCTCGTACTGTACTAGGGTACAGCTGGAGAGACTAAGCCATTTCCGCACCGTGATTTCTTAGTGTGTGGTTTTATGGCTTTTTACAGTATGAAAAGTGGTTCTTTTGACAGCACACTGTGCATCTCTCAATAAGAGAAGGGGATCCAACAATTTAAACAACCTAAAAAAAAAAAACCAACAACCTATGATGACCTATGAACCTATGATACTAGACACACTGACTACATTGGCTAAAAGTTGACTCAGGCAATGTCCACCTGTTTGGTGGGGTGAGGAAATAAAAGTTATATCAGCTAGCTAGCATCCTAACACTGAGGTACTACATGCAGATGCTGCACTGCCCATTTAATGGGCTACGAATGGTACGAGTGGTTCAATAGCATGAATCAGTTATAATAAAATATGTTAAATGTAGCAGAGAAACATGTACATGCTTTGTCAAACCACAAATGATCTATATTCAGGTGTTTGGTCTCATTTAGTGAATGTTAATGTTAAGCTAATGGACGATAAACATTTCACCACTCAAAAATATCTAACCTTAATGTTAACAAAGTTCATGTCAGGACAGGTCTATGAAAACATTTTACACTCATCTTAAAGTTCAGTTTAGGTTGGGTTACTTATTGCTATTATGTCAGAGCTTCCTCTTGTGAAATTGCAACATCAAAAAAGTTCATGAAAAAGGAGTGCGTTGCTGTGGGGCGGGAAAGTAGGTCCACAGAGATGGAGCTCCCCTGTGGACCTTTGGCTTTGCAGCAGGCAGCCTCGTGACTTTACCTCACTTTGGTTTGAATCCTTTTTGATGTTATAAACAAATGTGATCAATATAATTCAAAATAAAAACAAATGACTGATCCCAGAGGTCGCAGCAGAACAGATTGTAATTTAAAGTATCGTCATTAACTTCAACTGAATAATTTCTACATCAGTCTCAACTTCATTTTAACTTTATTGTGTCCAAGAGACATTTCTAGCTTCTAGCAGGAAAAACATAAAACACAGGGACACAGTGTCTGGTATAGAAAACATAAAATAAAAGAATACAAAAAGAGACAAACACCTGTAGCGTGAAATTACTCTCTTATGGTCCTCAGGGAAAGACTAATGTTCAGTCTAAGGGACACTTTTCTTAAAGCTGTACAGTTTTGTAGTTTTCAGTTTCAGTTTTCAGTTTCACATAGAGAATTATCTCTGATATAAGTTCATCTCCTATGTATAATATTAGAGATGTGAGGCCAGAGGATGTTGTTCAGATAAATGACTGAGTGCTGAAAAACTGTAATGTTCCTCTCCTGACATGAGACTGTGAATTAGTTTAGCGTCAGCATCAATCGGGGAAAATGACGAAACAACAGCCTGTGTCCAACAGCAGCTTCAGGCTCAGCAGAAGGGAGGACACAGCGAGAAACTGAGGATTTATTAAAGAAACGCTGTCAGAGAGCAGTTTAGGTTTACAGTGTTAAACCTGCAAAGTATTATGTTGATACAGACAAATAAATATGTGAACGAACACTGGCAAGACAGAGTAGCATGTTAATGAGTCTTTTGCCGGCTCCTGGGGATTGATGGGAGCACAGTATTCTGATATGGGCTGGGTGGGTTTTTTTCCGCAGCCCTTTGGAGATTAGCAAACTCAACAGAACACTTAGTTAAGTGTTAATACATGTAATGGCAGAATGAGCTACAATGCTATCACATTAGCCTCTGCTCACCTGAGGTATGAAAGTAGCTATTTGCTTAGCTAGCTGGCTAATGTAGCATCTGAGTATGAGTGTCCGTTATACGGAAAATAGCTGGCTGTTGGGTAGTTTCAGTTTTAGTAACTAGAGCAGAAGTATATAGTACTCATGTACCTCAAACTTATACTTGAGCACAGGGCCTGAGAAAATGTACCATCCTCCTCAAGGACAACATCAAATAAAGTTCTAGCTACGGTTGAAATATTGGATAAAATCTACTGTAATAAAAAGTCTTCAATATGGAGTGAAGTCAAACCCCTCAATGACTCCCCCTGGTGACAAGATTTATCCACAGAGCCCCCTGTCTCTGGTCTTTCTGTCCTAGTATTTATTTATTTATTTATTTATTTATTAATAAATAAATAACTTAATTAATCACAGTGACTGACTATGATTTGATTAAAGAAGAAGAAGAAGAAGAATATGACTCAAGATTATATACTAATATCAGTTGTAACTAGTTGATATTGTGCTCTCAGTCCACATGGTAAAACTATACTATGTAAGTATGATATCAGCTGAATTAATGAAAGGTCTGAAAACATAGACGTTGACAGTGGGACCACTACAATACACGGCCTCCACTTAGGCCTGTTTTCAAGACATTTTGACAGAGTAGGAAAAGTACACATCTGTGCCTACAGGCCCATGTTGTCCAGTTGATAGTCTAGTTTTGAATAAGAACCCTTGTCAAAATAATACTGTCATGCTTAGCTTAACATCCTAGATTGATTATCTGAATTACATTTTAAAAACAAGGATTTATTCTCAGGATCGCTTCACCAAGGAGGCCTGAGGTGATAACTGCCACATTGGCTGAGTCAACAATCTGGTGGGAACTGGGTGGAGAACCAGGCCTAGAGGGAGTGCACCACAAACATCACACACACGAAATGCAAGAAACGCTGGGGGCCTCCTTCATGATGTTTTAACAGTCCTCCACCACTTGAGGGCACAACAGGACAAAACATCTCAGGGAAACGCTCAGAACACAAACGTTGAGAATGAGAAGCAAGAGCAGAAGCAGGGTAAAAAAAAAAGGGAAGTACTTTGTAGGTGTGCATACATGCACATGTGTGTCCTACATGGATGTTTCTCATTATCTGAGTGGACCTCACTCTGCATATTTAAACACCAGAATGAAGAACAGTAGCACATTTATATAGAACAGTTTTAGTAAAAAACACTTAATACACAATACACTTAAGCAGTTCATAATGTTAGTGGCTTCTGGAGGCTCATGCAGCTGTGAATGTCAGGGTTTCTTCATTCTGATTACAAAACCCAAATTTTACACTTACCAAGCCATTTCAAATTAAAATACTAACTTCACATGCCTCTGCCTGCTCCAGTGCAGCAGGGATGTGGTTCTGAATCAGTAATATAAATGGGCCAAGAGAAATAATCAACCACTGATACACTGCTCAGTACAGTGTCAGGTATGCAGTGGGTCTCTTTCTCTCCTCTCTGTAAAGGTGAGATAGAGAGAGCAGTTTTCATGGAGAAGGCAGCTGTCATGGAGCAATAAAAGGTCCTGCTATTCTGCAGCTGGTGTGGTAAGAAGTGTTTGTGTAGAAAGTTTAAAGTTAGTGTTTGTCAGTCCTCATGTATTACATCAGGCCCACATAGTCCTGCTTTTGCTTCCTAATGTTTTGTGCTAATGATGCATGCAGCCTCCATCTGGTCATTACATGGAGTTATGTCACCCTTTTGTTTTTCAATACCACCACAGCCTTAGAAAAGGAAACAAAACAACATATAGTTTCATATATTTCTTTATAAATAATACCAGATAAATAAGATGTGTGATCGGGTTCCTTTAAAGCCACTGTTGAGCACCACACACACTTTCTATATCATAGCTTATGACGAAATAATGATGAAATCATTAAAACATTACCTGAAATTCAACAAAGCCCAAAACTATGTCAATTTAATTCATTAACAATAACACAACATAATACTAGCCTGTCTTTTCTCTAGCTCCCCTCCACAGGGAGGTCAGAGGTCAGCCAAGGAAGAGCATCCTTGCAGCTGATAGGTATTTGGTGAACTGGGCAAAGGTGAAAATAGAGAGCTGGTTGGATGTCAGTACAGGGGTTCAGGAAACACAGCCTCTTCAGCTCAGCACCAGCTGCGTTAAGCTACACACACATACAGAGCTCTACCGGACACGGGAAAATATACTTTCAAAATAAACGTCGGCCTGACATCAGGCGTCAGACATCAGTTTATAGTCCTCTTTCAGTGCTAAAAAAAAGTATTCATTTTGTCATCTTGTCTTTCACATGTTAAAAAAAGAAAGACGTGTCTTGTCACTTTCACCAGATAAAAAGTGCCTCAGTGACTTCTCAGCAGCCCTAACAAACTGATCCATCACTCATTTCTTTCTTCTTCATCACTCACTTTTATCGTAGAAGACAAACCGGAAGCCTCCTCTGAGTGGCCGCGGTCGGACTTGACGCTGGTCTTCAACACGGCGAAGAGGGAGGGGTGAGGGGGGCAGACGCACGGCGGCCGTCATGTGAGGAGCAGGTTTCTGAGGAGAGAGAGAGAGGCGCACACATGAACGCGTTCACCGACCTGTGAGGAGGACAGCCCGGGGCCTGCACCGCCGACACGCCGCGGACCACAGCCGGAGGACTCCCGGACCCCCCCCCACACACCGTGTGTTTTCCGTGAGGCTCTCTCTGCGGGGTGAGTCGCTGACAGCCGCACTTTCCTCTCCGAGCGTGAGAGCACGACTGAGCGCTTATCAGGAATTTTACTTTGAAACGCTTCACATCTGACTGACGCTCAGCTCACACCACCAGGAGACAGGTTTCTTTAAAAAAAAAAAAATCATTTTTTAATTTCAGTCTGTGTGTGTGATGCTTGGTTGAAGTCGCTGTAACGGGACTGATTGAATTGTGCTCGGCTGTAAGTTTGTAGGTGGAGGAGGTGCAGCAGGTGACCAAAGTGAGGTGTGCTGGTCAGATGGCTCTCAGAGGCAGTGTTAGCCTGGGATCAACATGAGGGGGACCACAGGTGTGAACTTCCTGCAAGTTACTGCCACCGGCGTGCTGTGGATTTAAGCCTCCTGTCTGCTAGATAATAGTCATACTCTAATCCACAGATTAAACGGAAATGTAGAATAAGGTCAGGTTGGTTTCACCTGCACACTCTCTCTCTCTCTCTCTCTCTCTCTCTATATATATATATATATATATATATATATATATATATATATATATATATATATATATATATATATACCTCTGCATGGGTGTAAAAGGAGAGGGGTAGCTACTAATTGCATCCCAAAATGGCCACTTTGCAAAGCTCCAAAGGCAGGCAGAGGGACATAAAGGAGTGGTTGTGACACCTCAGCTCAAATTTGTGACATGTCAGGGTGGCGCATCACAATTTTTACTTCTGTACAGTGATACAAGCGTGTCCCTCGTCTCATCTTCCACCACAGCCCTGCGCTCTGCAGATGGCTTTGCGTCCTCTGAAACCTGAAATCCAGTAAGGCGTGAAGGCTCGCCTCATCTTCGAACACCCAGTTGCTGTGGACTAATGTTTCAGCAGCGGGATAAACTTTCACTCAATTTGCACTTGAGTAATTTAACAGACCAGTCTTCATTAGAACCAGATCGGCATCCAGACTTAATGAGTGTGCCCTTTTTAAAAAAAAAAAAAAAAAAACTGCCAAGCAATGCAGAGCTCAGAGTATCAGGCTGCTGTTTGTCCTAAGGAGGCATCCATACTCTCAGCGTTTTCATGGCTCTATTTGTGTGCAGAGATTATAGATTTGAGGTAAATAAGCATTAAGAGGGGTAATTGTTGCAAGTAGCTTATAGATGCTGAATGTGAGTGCTGGTCAGAAGCAGCTTGGTTAACGGATCAGAGGTCCAGGACTTTGACAAATCCTTGTTAAATGATGATTGCAGAAAAAGGCTTGTGTTACCCTGTCGCTGCTGTTTCTACACCATAAGTGCTGATTAACCCATGTGCATGTGTTTGTTTGTGCTCTTTGGACTGGATTTATTCACTGTAAAACATCAGAGAACTGGTCATGGGGAGGGGAAATTGTATGAAGTTTTCAATGATTTTGATCTGTGACTATCAGATCAGTGTCATCATTTGGAACCTCAGTCCTCCGTACATTATTCCATGATCTGGTCACATAGAAGTCCCAATGCAAACCTTAGGAGGGTTAATGGGTTATGGTTTCTGACACAGCCCAAGTTTACCGGCTCCTCCTTTTGCTAGTTTCTTGGCAAGTTACCACCACAAACTATTGATCGGCAGAATAGCGCATAAGCGATTGCAGATTATGCATCATGCCAAATACAAAAGGGTGACCCAAACATTGCTCCATAGTGCCACTGGTGGTCAAAGCCTCCAGAGGAATCTGTTAACATACCTTTTAGAGGAGAAGAAGAGCTGGGTTTGCCTCTGGACTAAAGAAGTGTAGATTCAGTCCTGTCAGACATCTGAAATTTAAAAAGCAACCTTGGCAATGCAACCTTCTACTGAAAACAAGTAATATAAAATAACTGACTTTATGTTTACTTATATAGTTTACATAGGGAAAGCTAGCTGTCACTTCTGGATCCATCTGTGACTACTGAGGTCAGAGATGTTCTTTAATCCACTAAAACTACTCAAGTTTTTCAAAGTAAATACAGAATCCTGTGACCCATGTCCTGGCCAAGTTACAGTAACGACCTTCTCTGTCCATCAACTCAGCCTAATCGGTGTTTGAATGGCTACAACTACAACTACAGTTGTGACACACTCCTCTGTGTCCATAACTTAATATAATAAGACTCATGCTTTATAATATGCTTCGATGTTCACGTCCTACCACTTTGCAGCCAACCCTTGAGATGCATTCCATATTGCTGTTTCCTACTTGGGTCTACTGTGATGCCTGTGGGGCAAAACCCCCCCCAAAAAACAAGCCATTGCACAAACTGTCACTTCCTGGAATGAGTAGTTGACTTATAAGGGGGTGTCAGTGCACATATCAGCACCCGGAGAGAAGCAGCAAGACAAAAATACACCAGGGAGCCGAGTGCCACTGTCACTGGCTGACCAGATGGGCTGCCGTCAGATGAGAGGCCAAGTTGAGCTCCACTATGTCAGAGGACTTTCCAAAGGTTGGGTTGAGAATCACAGTGTGAGTTTTGGAAGAATTGAAATGAGTCCTGGAGGGAAACTTCAGTTGAAGTCTAATTCTCAGATTGTTGGGAATGTAAAATTCTTAAACTGTATGAGGCCATTTATGATGTTTTCTATGATATGTAAGGTCACTATGTTTGATATTAACCATGCATCGAATGATGTGTAAAATGAGAGCGTTACGTATTGATATTTAATCATAGAGAATTATTTAGTTCTGGTTTGGTTTAAGAGCCAGCACCAAATAGCAGTCACAGTTGGTGACATTTAGCAGCTAAAGAGCTGCTCCACATGTGTTTCTCTGGACTTGGTGGAGACCAAAACAGAGTGCAAGTGATGAAAGGACTTATGTTCGTCAGGTGAGCAGAAACACTCCACATGGATGCTCAGAAAGTCCCGCGCTCGCTAGATGTGTAATGCTGGGCTTACACCAAACGATTTTCACAGTCCCAGACTAAAAACTGAAAGTCTTTAGTAAATCTTAAGAGTTTTACTGGAGTCACAGCGCGCGCTCCCGTCATCCCGATCGTTAAGTTTAAGGTGGTAATCTGCGCTGTTTCATATCAGTCTTAATAATATCAAACGTGTTTGATATTATCGCAAGTTGCAGTGACGTAACACCATCAACAACCAATAGAAGAGCTCTGACAAAAGTGGAAACATGAAACCTGACAGTCAGAACAAGAACAACAAAAAAACAAAAAAAAACCACTGCACACACTAGAGCAGCTGTAGCCAAAAGCTGCTTCTCCTCCATTTTCTGAGTTTCTACTAAGAGCATGATGGGGAAAAAATTGCATGGTGGGAAAAAAATGCTAACAGAATCTAGTTGTAGTCTTGTAAATAGTGACCCTGCAAGATTCACAGTCTTTGTAAAATCTCAGTCTCGAGACTAGGCTGTGACTAAAAACTCTAAACACTTGTCTTTAGATGTGAGCTGATAGTTTTCCAAGAGTCTTTTCCAAATCTTTTCAAAGTCTTCTGATGTATGGGTAGCATTAGTAAGCAACTGTTTGCTAACATGTTATCCATTATAACTTCATTAGCTGGTGATATCATGTTGGCTGTGTATTTGATTTCTTGATTAATTTATTAATGCTGCTTGGAAGACACACTCCTTATTCTGTATGCCAGGAGTACATGCAAGTCCATATAACTTAGGTCAGCATGTTTCCATTGTTGAAACATCATTGTGAGTATTGATTTCAAGTTAGAATACTGCAGTGATGTGGCCCTGGAATTGAGTGAATTGTGAGAGAAAAAACCCTCACATGTCAGATTTTTCTCATTTCTCTCACTTAAATATCCCTTACTTTTTGGAGATCTTGAGCATATTGTGGCTTTCTAAGTTAACTGTGTGGGAACTTAAAACTAATCAGTGTTATCTACAATTACAACTGTTATATTGAAATGTACCTTTTAATTTTTACAGTTTAAGTGCTTTTGTTTTCCATGAATGTTTGAAATTTAACATATTGGACACCAGCAGTCCAAGGGTCTAATACTTATTAACCTACAAAATCCTATACTTCTTGAAGACACATGGGTCCAAATCTGACCCCATAAGGCGGGGACTTAAATTTGATCTTAACCAGCATGAAGTCTAGACAGTATGCACTGAATAGCTGCCACAGCACCAACTGTGAGGGCTTGGCTATTAAGATGTAAGTATAAAGTTTTTGTTTAGTTTGTTTTTAGTTTTTGTTCACTTATTTATTACAGTATAAAACATCTGACTCTTCTGAGTTTGGACTTAATACAGATATGTCTGCAGATGCTGATGTTGTTCATGCTCATGAGCTGATGCTCATTTAAACAAGTGGGCTAAAGTAAAAACTCAATTTAAACTTCCTGTAATTGTGTCATCCAATTGCTGTGCAATGCGGACACACTGTATAGGGTATAATGGCACAACATAGTTGCAGGCCTAATCCAGCCTCAAACCTCTACCGTGTGTAGTGTTAAGGCTGTGAGGATTAAGGGTTTGATTTCAGGACTCACACGCACCAATTAAAGCCTATCTTAGTGCTTGCAAACATATGGCGTGTATTGTTCAAGCCAAACTGCTGCAGTCTGTGTTGTAAGAGAGGCAGAGTGAGGCCTGACTCATTCCCAATCATCAGCTCATATTTAGTCCCTCAAATCCAGGTTTTAGACTTTGATTTACTGTACCCATATTAATGTGGGAGGGGAATATGTAGAAAACAATATTATGATTTAGTGATCCTTAAGTGGTATTGTATTGTCGTGATGAGATGTTACCACCAAATATATGTTGATTCCTTGTAAATTTTAATTTAACTATAAGTAATGAAGCTTTTGTTGCACATGCAATAAGTTTTGTCCGAAGCAATGCGATAGTGTGGAAAATGTCTCATTGTGCATCAGTTTCATCATTTTACATGCATGTGGTACTGTATGTGGTAATATTAGAAAGATTCTGTTTGCTTCTATCTTTCACTACTACTGGTCCAATAGGCCCTGGGTTAGATTTTATATTGGTTTTCATCTGATCTGTTCCAGTCTACGTAAATCCAAAAATACAATGTGGAGGTGTTTTTTTTAAAAAAAGACAAACTACTGAACAATATACGCTCAGTTAGTTGCTGGTTTGGTCTGGTCTGAGGCCAGCAAACAGATGGAGCTAATTATTCGGGTTTCAGCTACTTTTAACTACATATCTGTTGGTCCCTATCAAGTCCCAACAAGTGATATCATTACAAAACATTTGTAGTGACATTAATGATATTGGCCTTGTTACATACCTTTCCTTTTGCGGTCATGCTGGTTTTATTGGTGTTTAACAGATGCTTGGACACTCCCCCATGCTTTGGCACAACCTTTGTACCAAAGGTGAGAATCAAATAAGATGCCCTTATTAGTGAAACCAGACAGTGTTATCTTGCTCCCTATATATCTGTTAGGTTAGATTACAATGAGCTGTTAAAACCGCATCGGGAGTTCAGAGATAGTATGGTTCTTCACCTCATGGTATGTACAAACAGTCGTATCTTTAAACTGAGTGTGTTTCATGCCCAGTTGGGCTTCTTTCTTCTTGGCACCCGTGTTTCAGTGGTATTTTTCTGTTTTGTCTTTTAGTCTCAACTTCAAAGACCAAAGAATAGATGAATATTTGGTCAAGTGTTTGAATAAGTCAGGAGCCTGTGAACTAACTAAATGAATTAATCACAATGCTTAGTTGCATGTAGTTGAGTTATATGTTTTTACTTTATTTTATCTGTCTTTCAGATTTAAGGCAGTGTTTTCTACAATATATTGTCCGTGAGTGTCAATGTTATGGTGTAAAATAGCTTGTAAGAGGTGGTAAAAATACACAGTTGTTTGATGCCTCATGATCTAGAAGACCTTCAGGAAAGGCTCTTTTATTTTTGACTTTCTTAGATGTACATAGTCAGTTATGGGGTCTGTCACTGTTTCATTTAACAGTTAATGTAAAGGATATTATTGTCTCCACTAAGTCAGCACTTTTTAAACAATCGCATATAACTTATTTGCTGGTTGTGTTGACTAAACGGTGACTGTTTTTGTCTGTACTACCTTTGTCTTTGGTAAATAGGAAGGGAAGTTTACCTGTCCTGAGTATAAAATGCTTAGCGTAACGTAAAGGTCTTGGGATGTGTTTCATTGTACTAATTATTTGTTGAATAGAATTGAATAGAATTGTTAGACATTTTGAAAATATTTTGATTTGCTTTCTTGCCAAGACTTGACACTATTTCCTTGCTCGTAGCTGTACTGTAAATAAGAAGCTACGAAGCCAGAGGGCTCTGGGCTTCGATTAGCATAAAAACTTTTAGCATTGAGAAACAGCTAACCTGCCAACACATTTAGAGATTACTAATGAGCAGATTATAATAATATTTACTTAAAGAAAGTGTAACAGTATTTACAAAAGTTGACCATTTGGCATTTGTCTTTATGTACATATAAACAAATAAGATATGACATGTTAAGCTAAGCTAGCTAATCATCTTCTGGCTTTAGCTGTGTGCAATTAACAGAAATGAGAATGGTGTCAATTTAGTTATTTAACTCTTGGCAAAAATGTGAATAAATGTATTTCCCCAAATGTTGAACTGTTCCTTAAAGTTCACTGTCGCTCTGTTTTTGTGTTGTGTTTTTGTGTAGTTTAGCTGGTATGAAGAACCAAAGCAGATATTATCACTATCAGGTTTTTAGACTTGCCATGACTTTGTTTTGCCTTTGTGTGTGAATCCATAGTGATTTCCATGCGTTTGAATTTTGATGCTCCGGAGGTTTCAATTACTCCCTGATATTTACATCTGATGCATCCGAACCAGACGAGATGCAAATCTTTCTTCTCTTTTCCTCCTTCCTCCTTCTTATGAAGAACATTTTGACTCCAAAAGAGACCAGGGGCCCAGCAAAACATAACCTCATTCAGCAAGGCTACAACCAAAGAAATAGGACTGTAAAATATCTATTTAAGAATAAAGTAAGTCCAATCAGATAACATACTGGACCTGTAATCAAAGTAGCAGAACCACTGATGGCGTGACTGGTTGTCTGTACGAACTCCAGAACATGAGCATTTTCAGGGGGCTTAGCTTGTTCTGTCTCATAGTGGCTCCACAGTCCCCCACAGTCAGGCAAGGTGAGGTCATACTCAGAACAGTAGGTGTGAACTCTTTCATAAGGCTAACAGTATGTTGAAGTCACAGCTCATTTCTCATACTGCTTTGTCAATCTCACTGATGCAAGGAGAAAACAAGACCTAACCTTGCTGCTTGCTGTCGTTACTACAGACTCTGTGAAAACGGACGTAATGGAAGTTGTCATAAAACTCAGCTGCTCCCTCATGACTGTGTTTTATGCTCACTTCGTGTTCAGTATTGTTTTTATTGTGGATTTTGCAGGGCTTTAATTTGTCAGTTGTGCAAGCAGTGACAGTTCATGTGTATTGGTTTGGGTGTGACTCAGTGACAAAAGTCATAAAAGATCAGCTGTCTCCTTAAGGCTGCAAGTGTTCTAGGACTTCTTACATGATAGCTGGGGAACTCAAACATGTCAGCCTTGTCTCAGGTGGTGTTGTAACGTTAGGGCCCTGAAGAACAGACTCTTACCAGTGTGGAACCTGTGAGCTGCTGCCAGTGTTTGCATATAACTCGCTGCTCTCCCTCTGGTCTTTTCTGGACTTTTCTGGATAGTGAGATTTTGACTATGTTGACTTTCATCATCATGCTCTCTGCATAATGCATTCATTTTGAACTCACAATGGCGCAGAATTTTTCATTTTTTATTTTGACCCTTTGAGATCATAGTATACATTTGGTAAGGAAACCTTCTTTTACTTTGAGGAAAACAGGTTTCAAGGAGCATTGTTATTACGAGTGGATTTTGTTTGTATTGTGGCACGATTCACAGCCTGCCATTGGTTTCATGGTGTTGCACTGATCAACAGTTGATGGTAGTAACATGCCAAGAAACACATAAATGTGTCACCAAAGGCAGGGAAGTAAACAACCTGCTAGCTAGCAAACATGGATGTAAACAATGTAGGATTCATACTATTCAAAGATGGCTTTCTGTGTGAATGAAATCCATTTTCCACATTTTAGACCTCAAGGATACACACATGCTTTTTGGTGAGAAACACTGAAAATCTCTTTTTGTGTTCGTCCGTTGAGTGTTGTTGAGACCTTCACTCGGCTGCTTTACAGAGACAGCACTTTCTGACCTGCTGTCATCTAACGTTTCTCAAACTTAAAAGTTTACTTGTCCATGCTCATATGCATTTTTACCTCCTATTGTGTTGCTTCAAATTAATGTCCCACTCTACTGTCCTGTTGTCTTCTACCAAGGGATTAACAAATGTGTAGCTGATGAGTAGTTTGCTCCCAGAGCCCCTTATCTGTGGGTTAAGTATGGGTGTGCCGTTCTGAGCCGTGGACCGGTCTGATGTGGCTTATAGATATTCCTGCAGTTTCCCCTCCGGAAAGGCCGTTAGCAGTGTGAGCAGTTAGTGACTTTGTTTGTATGTTTTTAATCTCTTTTAGAGAAGTTATTCAGGAAGAAAAATGGCAGTTAAAAGTGGATGTGCAGAATGACCGAGTACTGAGTGAAGGTGAATAGCTGAATAGGAGTTAAAATGTAAGCTGATATGTGAGTGATAGAAATAAAAATACATAAAAGCAAAAAAAAAATTTTAGTTGAAGTAGAAGTGCTAAAGACAGTTAAGGGTGTGCACTATAAGCAGTTGAAATGTAATTTGTTATCACACTTACCACAGTGGATTAAAGTGAAAGATTTAATGTTGAGTAATTCATTAACAGTGCTCAGTGCTCAGTGCTCTGTTAATTCTGTGCCAGCATCCACTGTGCCTCATGAGTCCAATTTGAGTGGATCCCTGTACTAAAATTATGGCTTTTAATAAATCTTATCCTATGAAGGTTATAATGGTTGGCTCCTGTTAAAACAGTTTTACAGAGGTGTTGATTCAACCTCATGAATGTTGATTTGATCTTGTTATGATGCTAGATTAAAATCTATTTAATTGTGATCCCCCTTTAATCTGCACACACTGCGTTTTACGTCTTTTTTTTTTTTAGCATCTGTCTATGACAGCTACAGGTTTAGAGTTTTTCTCCAAACGAATGAGTCAAGATTGGAGGAGTCGTGGAAACAGAAGGTCGACTTTGACAGTTTAACTCTCTTTTCAGATGAAATGATATTTTATTTTTACGCCAAAGCAAATATTAGCCCAGCAACATATCACATCACACATCATTGTGTGATTGAAAACTTTCATTGTAGCTTATTCATTTGGAAATATTGTTTCTTATTAATTTCGAAACCCAATTTCTTAGGATTTCATGGTTATTTTGTCCAGGTCCTGCAGCTACACTGTGAGTATTTTGGGCTCTGCTGCAGCAGACTTTTTTGTGGTGTGTTTCTGAGGAGGAGGCAGCAGGTCCACACTTCAGCTCTTTGACATTCCAGCTGTTCATTCTTCTGTTTCAGAAGAAATCACTGCTGCTTCACATTCAGGAGTCACCACGCCTTCTGGCCAATTCTGTACTCTACGGTCAGATTTAAATTCCATACATTTCAAAACTAAAGAATCTGCAACGGTGTTCTCCGAACATTAACACTGTCGTCTGTCTGTCTGTGGAGCCCTGTCCACACACTGTCTTTCTCTCAACTGTTTTTCTCACAGTGTTATTCCTCTGTCTCTCTTGGCATCCAGTCTGTCTGGGCAGGAACTTGTTGACTCAGCTTTGATCCCTCTCTCAGACATTCACACACACACACGCTCATCCACAGGCAAATGATTTTACACAACTGATGTTCTGTCATGTTCACTTTAAATCTTTCTTGTTTATGTCGTAATATAAAAAACAACAAAGTAATATAAGAGCTTTTTTTATGGCTTAAAAACACTTTGAACACCTTATCTGTCTCTGAGGCTTGTAAAAATCCACAGACAGTACCATGGAGAGCCAACTACTATCTGTCTGTGATCTCTGTTTTGTCTCTGTCAAGTACACATCCAGTTTCATATTACTAACCCGACCCAGCAGGGTTCTTCTGTTTCTTGCCTGCTTTTTTTTGAGGCCAGTTTCAACAAGTGTTGTGTCAGGGGGGAAAAATCTCCTAATGGAATTCATTTTCTGTCTTGCTCACAAAGACCTGCAGTGTCGCCTCTAATATTTCTCAGTTCAGGAAAAAGGAGGAAGTGTTAAGGTGGGCAGTCCAGCACCCTTTTTACACTGTCAGAGAGCACTGTTTACAATGTGAGCAGTTTGACTGGATATGATGTGGGTGCTAACCAAACAGTCCATTTTGTCCATTGATAATTATAATATTTTTTTTCTTTGAACAAGATGACTGTGTCCTGGATGTTTACAAAAAAGTAGTTACTTTGTGCGATTTTTCTGTGCAATAAATTGTACCATTGGGCATATCTGTTAACACTTGCAGTCTTTTACTGTCCTTGAAGGCATTCATTCACCTCCCAATATTGAGCAATACTGATACACTTTAACCTTTTGTTTTCTTTTACATTGCTTAATGTCCATGTGCAAACTTGAGTGCCTGCTCAGTTCCAACTTTTGACAGATTTAAAAAAAAAAACAACTGAATTTGTCCTCTATTTTTTTCTCTACCAAAATACACAACCTGAAATCTTTGTATTAAACTGTCAGTATTTCCTCTTTTTCTTAAATTATAGTAGTGTAGTTGGCACTATGCTTAGAGGAGAGCAGAACAGAGACCAAGAAGCCAAAACGAGGAATATGCACCCACCAACGATATTGTCTGCCAGTTTACAGTTTTATTCATAACACAGTATATGACAGCATAGTTTCAGACAACAGTACAGTTACATGAGGTGCAACAACATGAGGAACGCTACTAATATTAAAACAAGCTCACCACAGTTTCAAACAGATATTTTAAAGGCGCCATCCTGTAAATCAGACTGTGCTGCTCATGTTTCCAAATAAAGTTAAAGAATAGTACTCTGTACTTCCTGCAGCATGGTGACAGTACAGTATTTTGCCACATGTACAGTGCATTGTTATTGAGTGTTGGAAGCTCATCTCTAATCATGAGATGTGCTCACACAGGCAGACTGCACCAGTTTGAACTTATTTTGCAATCAGTGTTGAAACAAACACTCTAGCTGAAGTGCAGGAATGTGATGAAAAAAAAAAATTTTGGAGATAATCCGTCTTTGTTGCAGCTTTTTGGCTTGGATTTGCATAAAGACAAATGAATGCCAAAAGATCATTTTATTCTTTGAAATATTTCTTGTCATAAGCCAGGAAACAGAGCAGACTAGTGCAGTGTTGCATTCCTGTCTCATCGTGTGTGATGGAACAGATTATGGTTCATTCACAGGTTATTTCTTATGTCTGTAGATCACTGTATCAAACTCAGAAATCATGACATGTACCCACTTTTGTCTTGCTGACACTTTTACAGACCTTTTCCAGTTTTATGCAAAGAAAACGCTAAATGTGTAGTAAAGTGAGGTAATTTTGTATGTCCATTGTGAATGAAGCATCTCTTTGTCTGTAGCTCAGTGACACATTTCTCCTGCTCTACTTGCCACCTGTACGCTCCAGTTACCTTGTTCCTCAGGCGACTGGTCATCCAATTCCATACTGTGTAATGTTACAAAGATTCCTCTCATTTTCCGGAAATGACTCGTGTGGCTTCTGATGCCCTAAGTTAGCGCTTATGATAAAATTTACTGTGAGTTCTTGGACACCTGGCATCAGAAATTTTACGGTATTTTCCCTCTGTAAAATACAAACTGGCTTCAGAGCTCTCTAATTCTAGGCTGTGGAGGTCTTTTGGCTTTGGATTGTTGACTGGGCTCTTTGACTTTAGAGGTTAGAGGCTTGGATTTCCAACAGGAAACTTTCTCTTCCATTCTTTCTTCTTTCTCTTGTGAATAAAGGTCAGAACAAGACATTCTTCACCGTCTTGCTCTCTCTTCATGCAAAACTCCACTAAGCCCAATGACCCCTGAGCTGAACATCTCACAGAACAAAATTTGTAACGTACATATAAATATCCTTAAATGTGAGCTTCATGTTACCTTTGAAAGGTTCTTGTATTGCAAGTTGTACCTCCATGAACACTTGAACCTATTGAAATGGCTGACTTCATTAACATTCGTCCAGTCAGTGCTCAGGAATAGACATTATGTAGGAATGTACATTATGTAAATGTGCAGTGTTAATAAGCGCGGATGAGTGACAGAAATGGAAATGGACATCTATGTATAGTGCACCCTAAGGTCCTGTGAAGTCATGACTAGGAAGGTGGGGAATGAGGAGTTGTATAATCACTTGTAGGGTCATTACAGTTATGGAGACTCTGATGATCAGACTGTACAGACAGTTACCAAGCAGAATGGTGGAAACACATTTTTCTTAAATGAGAGTTTGCCACAATTTAAAAAAAAATATATCTAACAGTAATGCACCGACTGAAAAGCTGATAAGTTTTGACATATTTATTTCAGCTGTGTGCTAGTGAGTGAGAGATTAAAGCAGCTGAATTGACATTTTCTGCAGTAGCCATGAAATGCAATTGAAATGTCAGTACAATTAGTTGTAGAGCTCATTCATCAACTGTCAGTCGAACCTTCAACATGAAATGATTTCAGTTGGAGCTGAAACCTCTATGATAGCTGAACTGTGCACACTTTAGGCTTGCGTGGTAGCAGGGAAATAACATTTTTGATTTTCTATTTAAGAAACACAAATGAGTTGAAATTTTGGTTCATATATAGAGGCTGAAAGCATTTGAAGTGTCATTTAAGGAGTAAGACATGAAAACAATAGAAATGTTGTTGATTTTGTAAACGATACATGCAATTTCACTTCAGTTTAACGTCTGCTGTCTGTGCAAAAGTGCCCATCGTTAAAAGTGAGCACATAAATGATGGCTTAGAAGAAATGTTCTTAGGTAATGTTTTCACAGGTTTGAGTGCAATACCAGGGTCACCAAGCCAATGAATCCACCATTCAGCCAGCCAGTCAGTCAGTCAGTCAGTCAATCCATCAGTCACCAGAAAGCTGTAGCTTTGCTCTGAAAACACTGTGTGCAGATTTTGTATTTAATATGTCACAATAGAATGGAGAAAAATCACCCACTCAGCTGAGAACATGCAGAGTAATGCAAACTGATCTGGAGATACTGTCACTGCCCCAAACCCTCACAAACACACACACAAACGCACAAATTTGGGAAAAGATTAGTTAACCACTTCCTGTATCAAGACTCCCATAATGCACCATGCCAGATGTGGTTATATACAGTACAACTTCCAGAGGTCGTGAACTTTCCCATAGCCCTCTAGCTCTGTGTGTATCAGCGCACACTTGTGTATTTTTCTCTCGGGCTGATGGGTGAAGGGGAGTCGCAGTATATCATGTCTGGTCATCAGAGCCAGATGTTAGTAGGGCAGTTGGTCTTTGAGCTGATATCAGGATGTTATTTCCAAACAAATTCCTTGAATTTCCCTGTTTCCTTGCTCATTATATCCCATGTTTCTTCATGCTTTAGGAATATGGATGAGAGCCAAAAGAGTGAATCATCTGGGACAGGCATTCTGAGCTTACTTTGCTGAGGCAGTCCTCTGTAAATGGATACAATTCAGTTGACAAATAAGGATTTAGTGATATTTTCACTGACGCAGATATGCTCAGACTTTGCAGCTTAAGGGCTGAGGTGAAGTCCAGTTCTTAATCGGCTGTCCAGGAAACAAGCAACAAAGGAAACATTTTATCTGGCCAGGGCATGATAAAGCACAGAAGATCTAAGGTGTGTGTTTTTGTGTGTGTGTGTCTTGAGGGGGGGTCATAGTAATTGAGAGGCTACTGTCCATTGCCAAACTGTTAGGTAGCGGAGATCTGAGCCCCCCTCTGGGCCACTCAAGGACTTAAAGTGAAAGTGTGTGTTGGGATATACGACCGGCACAAACTGAAGGGCCAGCCAGGTGTCGTCCTTGTGCAGCGTGCACCGTCCCTCGCCATGACGCACGTTTGCTTGCATAGAGTACATCCACAGGTTTTCAGGTGATTCAGTTTCAGACACTGTGTGTATGTGTGTGTGTGTTAAAGTTGGTCTACGTGCAGACCTTTATCTGTGTGTGTGTATGTGAGAGAGAGAGAAACAGTATCCCTCTCTCAGCTCCTAGAGGACAGCAGATTCCATGGCTGCAATAGCGAGAATAATGCTGAGAGGCTTCCAGCGATCGGGATTTGATCCTTTGGGTTTGTCAGAGATATTATCCATGAAACACTTGGCATACGCCTCGAATAACTTGAGAGGTGGTTGTTGGGTAGAGTTTGGGATATCGAATGAATCCAGTGGTTAATATTAGTTAAAGGTTTATATTCAGATAGGGAACTTGTAAAACAGTGTTAATTGTTTGAATGTAAATGTGTAGATAGAAGTTGAAGCAAACAGAGCAGACAGAATGCCAGTTGTATTTGAAGCAGCGAAAGGGTTTGAGGTGCCTCGTAAAGTTTAGTGGAAATCAGTTGAGGTGTAATGTCTGAAAGAGTTTCAAGTTAAAGGCCAAAGGACAGTTGTAGGGGGTAGGGGAGTCTGTATGTAAACACTTGATGTATCTGGCCGTTGAGCAGTTGAAGAGTGAGCAAGTGAACTGTCAGCTAAAGCAGCTGAAATGACAGTTGAGGGGTAAAAATAGTTGGTCGGTTAATGTGTGGAGGCTGAAAGCAGTCGAGGTGCAGGAGGTGTGATGTTAAAGTCTTTTTTTCATAATAACACTGTATAACTTGACAATGTAAAAACAGTATGACAGAGTAAAAGGAGTCATTTGAAATGATGGATCTACAGACAATCATCACCTAAATCTGCACTTCCCCTTATCTTTGTGCAACTTTATAACAAGTTTCAGTCCTTTGTTTATCTGTCCGACCTGCAGCGTTACTGTTTTGGTTCCCTCTTACCACTCACATAGTGCTGCAGCTGTTTTCATCCAAAAAACTCTAATTCTGTAACTGTAAACTATCTGTCCAGAATTGGTAGAGACAAATAACGGAGCTAAAACATGATGAATATTGGATTTACATTCATAAGGTGGCCACAAATGCACCTCCAACAGAATGATGATGTTGCTCCATAACTACTGGAAGTGTAAATAAGCAACTATTTGCTTCATCATTTTAATTCAGAGATCAATAATGTGTTTTCAACTAGTTTCCGATGCTCCCTAGCAGACAAACAAACTCTGCTATAGTAGGTTTAATACTCTGCAGTGGTGGAGGTATTTCAGTTCTAAACTTCAGAGCTCACATTAGATTTTCTTGACCTTTCAAGTAAGATAAGATCATCAAAGGAACCAGGAATCAAGGACAAGGAGGAGTGATGGAACGGGGAAGTGATGTTCTCCTGATAGTGGGCAAACTTCCTTGTGTTGTAGCCTGTGAGCTTGGAACATATTGTACAGTTTGGGGGACAAAGGATGTGGTCTGCTGTGTAAATCTGCTATATTTCAGGATTGTTTTCTTCTGCATCTTATGCCTCACCGACCTGCTGCTTGTGTGTGATGTGACTGTTTTCTCTGTATTCCTGCAGCCACAGAATTTGAGCTTCACCCGTGACCACTCAGCTGAACCCCTCCAAGCGCACTCTCGGTCATAATCCTGTCAAGCATTCAGTGGAGCTGGAGAAGGAAAATATCTTGGTTGTACAGAAAAAAAAAATCTGTGCAGCTTAATTGACTGTTTGAACTCTGCAGGCCTGTTGTTAGGGGTGGGATAAGTCATTCACCTCATGATTCGATTCCATTACGATTCAGAGGGTCAAGATGTGATTATTAAACAATTCTCAATGCTTCTCAGTGTACCTCAGTTTGGATTTCTATACATGGTTTATTTTTCCCCATCAAGACAAACAAGTGTGCCCAAACATATGCTTTTAAAAAAGCCGTTGGTGGTTTTATTTCTTTTGTCGTCTTGACACGGTCTAGAATGTTAACATGGCAGGCACATTATACGTAGCAGCAGCACCAAATTATGGATATGGCAGTCGCGTAATGAATTAGAGCATAATGAATTAGACTTTGCTGCATCAGTCTATGGTTACAGTTATTTCCCCCACCCCTACTTGAAGTTGTTGGCTTGAGATATAGTCCTGTAGAGGGATGTATGATCAAAGCAGTGTGTGTCTGGGTACCTCTTACAGAGTGCAGGACCTGACACTGTCTAAATGAGGCGACACATTGACTTCTGCAGTTTATTTTCAGTGTGAGCTGCAGACCTCCTTTACATTTGGAATGTGACCTCTCCTTTTTATGATTTCAGAGGTTTCCACCACACAATGTACATGTTCATGTTTTACGTGTTTTACTTATTGCAGGCCTTGTAACAATGATTCAGTCTGATTAAAGATTGATTTACAGTGATTTACAATGGCATTAGAACTTTCCCGGGTTACTGAGGAAAATTTCTGGCTCTTGAGCAGCTAAATGCTCCACTCTGTTCACAAGCTAGTTGAGAACTTTGTCTCTTTGCTGTTTGTAATGTTACGTTATACAGAGCAGCAGTTTATTACGAGGAGAATGTACATGTAGGTCTTTGTTAGCAGTGATCACCACCTCGACAACTTACATTTATAAGCACAGGATCAGGACCAATATCCTTTTCTAATCTTTTTTTGTTATTTGTTTCTTTCCAGCTCATCATGGCGCCACACACCACATCATAGGAGTTCAGAGACTGTGTGGAAGGAGTGATCGGGATAAGGAAGCCAGAGAGGAAGGAAAGAGAGTTAGAGGAGATTGGACACTTTTTACCATCAGAGCAGATGGGTGAGACGGAGGATGAGCGTATGGCGCAGGCCAGCGTGCTCTTTGAGAACTTTGTCCAGGCGTCCACCTGTAAGGGGACTCTGCAGGCCTTCAGCATCCTCTGCAGACAGCTGGAGCTGGATCCTCTGGACTACAGCATCTTCTACAGCTCACTGAAGGCTGCAGTCAGCACCTGGAAGGTCAAGGCCCTGTGGACCAAACTGGACAAAAGGGCACAGCACAAGGTCTACAACCAGAATAAAGCCTGCCAGGGCACCCGGGTAAGAGAGACTGAAGTTTGAGGCGACTAAATGACAAAATGAAACTACTGGTTCAATATCATATCAGTCTAGTGCTTTTTATCGATAAATGGAAGGTATTCATGCCTGTCTGCCGTGAGTGACCTCTGCCATTTAGGGTGCTGCTACAGCATGAGGTACACAAGTTGTGAGAGCTGAATCCTCTTTTCTAAATATTTCTCTAGCCACCAGCATACTGAAATCAGTTGAGTTCAAGCCACAACTTTGGTTTGCGGGTTTGCTTGAAGTGCAGTAAAGGGTCATTTAGTGTGTCTGGTATCAATAAGAAAGGAATTGATCAGTACAAAAAGAGTTCTGGTTTTTGTTGTGATGAAGGTTATTGAGGTGCCCACCATTTTTTATGTTTAAATGTCCTCCACCATGTCCCTAAACCTAAGGAATTATGGTTTATTTGTTCAAATACCTAATTAGGACCTTTGCCAGCGTGGATTAGGAAAATAGTTTATGTAAATGGATTATTTCTGTAATTATAGATAAACAGTTAATTAGACCAAAGTAATCTGAACTCTAATAGGCTGAAGTAATTGGGCTTAGTGCACAACTTGAATAAATTCACTGAGTTTCATTTCTGAATCAGATAATATAAGCTATTTATAGAGAAACTTTATGAAGGTTAGCACTGTAAGTTAGTCCAGTTATAGGGTACAGCCTGCAAAAAGCCTGGAGACAGTATTGGATTTCAGATGCGTATTTCATGCGATATGTATCTCATATTTGTTATTTCTGTTACGTGCTGATCTGTCTTATTGTCTGACCATGTATGTCTAAGTATTATAAGCAGCACATTAAGCATAGTGCTAGAATGACTTCACATCTGAAGGAAGAGATAAGACGTCAAGAGGGGAAAGAAGCCAGAGACTTGCAGAGGGGAGATTAACAGAGATGGGTTGGGCTGAGGGTGGGCCAAAAATAACAACTAATTGTTATCCCAGACATATTTTGCACAGAAACTGCTATTTGGAGAAAGGTTTTGCCTTGGGTGGGCACTCTGTTTTCTGTTACTCTCTATCTAGAATCAAAATTTCTGAGACTTGGTTGTCTGTATATTTTGTTCTGTTAGATGGAAGATGGCACAAATTATAGTCCCAAAGTGATTAAACTAACCTAATTTCCCTCGTAACTGTAAACTAGCAAACCGCATTCTGACCTGGAAATGAGACGTTGACTGTAATCACAGAGGACCTTTGAGACTTTCTACATGACTCTTTTTCTTCCACTGTTCCCATTTCCACATGATGATGATGTCTGCTGCTGCTTTTCTTCTCAGTCCACAATCAGATAAAACCTCAGTGTCCAGTAGGCTGTGACCCAAATACTGTAAAATATACACTCTCTACTCACCTTTGTATTGTACTGTGATGTTAAGTTAGTACACAAAAAGTCATGCTGTCATGCTGAGGACGCACAAATGTCTATCAGACTCATCTTACTGTAAAAAGTACTGCCAGTTTAAAATTTGGAAACAAAGAACAATAATTTTAATATTCTAAGACTTTTGTTTATTTTATGAGATCTCCATGGAGCTGTCTACCAGCCACATAAAAATAATTACAGCTAAAAGTAGCTTTTTGAATTCCTTTTGGGTGTTACATTTTGGGACAGTAGTATCAATCATGATCAATCAATCACTTTTCATCTGTGAACACACTCAATCCCCAGTTAGAATGAGTGTGTATTATGGAAGAAAGACAAAGAGATTGCCGTAATGGACACGGTGATAGATCTCTGGGATGCAATGTTACTTTAAGTGATATTTGATGAAGATTTTTACTTCTAGCGGCAGCTTACAGGTTACATTTAGTCATTTAATCCATTGTTCATATGAAAATATAGATTTATGCAGCTTTAACAAATAATCTTTAAATCATTAGAGTAATTGCTCCATAATTTTGATTACTCAAGTCGTTGTTCCAACCACAGTGATGAGACACACACGCACTTTACACACACACACACACACGCACACAGATCAGAGTTGTGTATGACTCAGAGAGAGTAAACATCTGCTCTGAGATACTGAAACAAACAAACAGTATACAGTAGATGTTACTTTGCACTTCCTCCACTCTGACGGCTGTGTTACAGTATTCAAAACTTTGTTAAACATCCCTACTGACTTTTGTCCTGTACACCACCCAACCCCCCACCCCCATTTCCCTTTCTCTACCTCTTTCAGTGTCTGATCATTGGCGGGGGGCCCTGTGGCCTGCGGACAGCCATCGAGCTGGCCCTGTTGGGCTGTAAGGTGGTGGTGATCGAGAAGAGAGACACCTTCTCCAGGAACAACGTGCTCCACCTCTGGCCCTTCACCATCCACGACCTCAGGGGCCTCGGAGCCAAGAAGTTCTACGGCAAGTTCTGCGCTGGCTCCATCGACCACATCAGTGAGTGTGCATCTTTGTTATTTCATCTCCTCTTGGATTCATAAGTCACAAAGTGAAGAGGCAAAGTGGGGGAGTTGACAGGAGCTAAACTTCCCTTTTTCTACCACATATTTTTCTTTTTCCTTGTAGGAAGAGAAATTGTTCTGTGGTTATGTCAAATAGATTAAGTGAAACAGCTTTCCCAACCTTGGGGTCAGAACCCTTTTTAACACTACTTGACATGTCGACAGTCTCGTTGGAGGATTCTGTGACTGTTCCTCAGAGAGGTCTTAGTTAATTATAATAGGAAATAAAGAGCAAATGTATACCAATAATATATACTTTTACATGTTTACAGTGTTACAAAAAACACTTTTATTTCTTAAAGCTCTAGAGCTAAAAAAATAAAAGATTGAGTTACCCAGTATTAGAACGTTGCATTTCTCTCTCTCTGCTACTGTACTCCTAAGAGATAACATGCAAAATACACTGGAGTCACACATGTAAATAAGGCTGACCGTGTGCGTGTCAAATCACAACAATGCTGATAAATGTGACGTGTGGCCACAAATCCAAAGCAGTCTTCACAAAAGTGCCTTTCATTTCTGCTCTCTATATTTAACAGTGTGGCATGACGCAGGCGGTATTTGCTGGCTGGGTGACTCTGTAACCTGTGAGAGGAGATTTTCCAGCAACCTAGTTAGGGACTGAAGAAACAAACTGCAGCTATCTCCCCTGTGGGATGTTTCCATTGGCGCTTCTTCCTCTCCAGCTTTAGTTACCGCGTTGTGTATTAATATCTCCTCTCAGAGATGAGCTCCTCTGAGTGTGCGCCTCATAACCTTAACTTGTTCTCATATATAAGTGCAGCCATATCTTCCTCCCATCACTGCTGCTGAGAAAGCACCTGCAAATACCAGCTGCTGAGCTACGGTATAGAAACTGTGTGCACTAGAAATTAATGGCTTATTTTTGCGTTTATTATTTAAAAAAAAAACACAGTGTAAAGTTAGATTATACAGTAAATTAATTAAATAAAGTAAAGCCAGAATGTAATTGATAGATGGCATTTTGTCATGTTTGTGGTATGGATGCACTGACCTCATACACCGGACAATCTTATGTGGACTGGCCCTGATGCTTCGTTATAAAGTGAATATTCATTCAGTCCTACAAATGATTGATGAGCGCTACACAGTGAAGTACAAAGATTTTAAACGTGGGGAAGAAAGAACACTGGTATCAGGTTGGTACTCAGTGTAGGCACATACACTGAGCTTATGCCTGTACACAGAAGTCTAGTCTCACTTTGGGTCTTTTTTGGATATATTTTACAATGTCTGCATGTGTGTGTTTGTGTGTATCCGCTGCAGGTATCCGCCAGCTCCAGCTGATGCTGCTGAAAGTGTGTTTGATTCTGGGAGTGGAGATTCACGTCAACGTGGAGTTCGTCAAAGTTGTGGAGCCACCGGCTGAGCAGACTGACGACAGTGAGTCTGCATGTGTGCGCTATCGTCTGTATGTTAAAGGGTCATGAGTGGCAGTGACACGCAGAGAGTCTCCCGCATATCTCAGCTATAAATGGAAAAGTTCCCTGTTCTCTAAATACATACGTTAAAGTGATCAGAAAGTTTCCTAGAGGATAGGCAGCATTTCCAGCGAGCTGGGTGGAAAATAACACAAGTCTGTTGATAGTCTGCTGATAATTACATTTTAGTTCTACTTTGAGTTTGCTTGAGGGTCCCAAAATATGACAAGTGTCCTAAATATGGCATGGGGGGCTTTCTCACTTTAACACTCCATGGAACACGACAAAGCCATTTGTCGACTGAGCAACATGCTGTAGCTGCTGTGTGGTATTTGAGAATTAACCACATGAATCTCATGGGGTCAGGAAAAAGCAAAAGCAGCGGTCTGAGTCAGGAGCCACAAAATTCACCATAAATCCTGAGCTTGTATTAGTACTATCCCCCGTTTTCCCCCGTTGTGAAAAATAATTCAGTGGAAGTGGGTCCAGTCAGTCTGTTGTGTTCTTCTTCAGGTCCCGGGTGGCGAGCAGAGGTCCGGCCCTCCAGCCATCCCGTGTCGGACTTTGATTTCGATGTGGTGATTGGAGCTGACGGACGCAAAAACACATTAGACGGTGAGAAAGAAGGAAGCAGGACTCGCAGATGTGAGCGGTGCTTTGGGGTAAACTATGGTTGATGTGGTTCAAAACATGTCCTAAGAAAAGGTTTGTTCCTGACACACATTTGCAGGACAAATATACGCTGCAGTCAAAGCACTATTTGTTATTTGTACTGGAAAAGAGGTGAGGTGTCACAAAGCTGCTTTCAGTCACTGGGTGTGTGTGCGGTTTGTGCATCGTGCATGTGTTTGCCGACACGTAAAGTAGTGATAACAGAAATGGTAAACATTTCCCTCTGCAAAAGGTCAACTCCAAAGCATTTATGTCTCCATGACTGCGGGGACAGTCCCCAATGTGTAGACCCACTGTAGAAGGCTAACAGCTATAAGGGTGTGTTTGAATCCATGTTTGAAAAAAAACAGCCATTAAACATTTTTCACTTCTCTGTATCCTTCATGGTTTTTCTTCCTATATATCACAGGTTTCGGTCGCAAAGAGTTTCGAGGGAAGTTAGCCATCGCCATCACGGCTAACTTTGTCAACAGGAACACCACAGCAGAGGCCAAAGTGGAGGAGATCAGTGGCGTGGCCTTCATCTTTAACCAAAAGTTCTTTCTGGAACTCAAGGAGGAGACGGGTGAGAAAGAGGGAAGAAAAAAAAAAAAAAAAAAAGTGGCAACAGCAACTCATAATATAAAAAATGTTCTCTGTTAAAAACACACAGGGCTGTCGGTTTGCTTCTTACAGCACTTTAAGGACCTTTTTGACATAATTCTGCTGGTGTTTTCAGGAATCGACTTGGAGAACATAGTTTACTACAAAGACAACACACACTACTTTGTCATGACGGCGAAGAAGCAGAGTCTGCTGGACAAAGGGGTCATCATAAATGTGAGTTTACTCATGCAGGCACACATACATGTAAAACAGTAGTCTTCATTTGAATGCCTGATTTAGATATTTGTTTGTAAGCAGTTAAAAAAGTTTAAGTCAAATTTTGTATTCATACAGCATTTGTTGGACTCACAATGAACAGTTAAAATACAGAAGGATCAAAGTCTGCACTTACCCTTCAAAACCTTAATGCTAAATGAACGCTGAAACACACACTTGTAGGCCCGAAATACACACACATACACACACTGGTTGCAATATTTAAAATCACCATAGCAGAGAGTCAACATGTTTTTTGGGGACACAGGAATGTGTTTGTTCCTCTGGGCAGTGAGGAGTGAGCTTTGGTGGTGAGTGATGAGCCTCCATGGGGGATGATAATGAAATAGGGCTCTAATTAGATGCTGCTTGCTCTCTCTCACCTTTCTTCCATGCCTCCTCCTTCCACATGCACACACACACTCACCCATTAACACCCGCTCACACAGACATTATGAGTCAGAGTGTTTTTTTTTCCTCAGCGAGGGTCACTGCCCTCCACAGAGATTAGACAGTATAAATGATCCTCATTTATTCTCATAGTTATTATTGAGGCTCAGACTGGATCATATCAGGAAGACTGCTGTCATCCCTTTGACCCAGTGCCTGCCAGGACAGTCGTCTTCTAAAACACACACACACACACACACACACACACACTGTCTACTGGAGATGCAGCAGCTTACATATGCAGTCTCTCTCTCTCTCTCTCTCACTCACTCACTCACTCACTCACTCACACACACACACACACACACACACACGCACAGGTGTTGAAACCCTGCCTCACCGTACCCTCCATGGTCTCCCTCTCATCGTACATAGTGATATCTCACTGTGTCAGTTGTGTGACGGCCTCATCACTCATAATAGCTCACTGATTCACCAAACTGACTAACATGGTTTTGTCATTATGTTCCCCTCGCAGTGAAACACGACAGTCTAAATTTAATTTTCATTTCATTCCTTGAGTAATGTGAATCTCTGTCCCAATGGCCTCTATCTTTGTCTGAGCCATCATGCTGGTGTTCAGGAAATGTTATTTTGATAAAAACGTGGGATAAACATTGGCGTCTCACAAGTCAAAACACCAAGACACAGTCAGAGTCAGAGGGAGATGCCATCGTTCGTGGGGGTGTTGGATGCCTGAGGACTGAGTGAATGAATCATATTTTAAGTTCCTTGAAGTCAAAAGGTGCTAATTCTCTGGGTTGTCACCATGAGCAAGCAACACCTTTAATGTCACTCTTAGTCATTTGACATATTACTTGTGTAATAATATAGATTAACGCTGCTTTAGATTTAAATTTATCTGAAGTCACGGATCTCTGCCATGAACCTTCCTCCGTCTGTCTCCATACAGGACTACATAGAAACAGAGCGACTGCTGAGCGCTGACAACGTCAACCAGGAAGCATTGCTCTCCTACGCCCGTGAAGCGGCTGACTTCGGCACAAACTACCAGCTGCCGTCCCTGGACTATGCCATCAACCACTATGGCCAGCCAGATGTAGCCATGTTCGACTTCACCAGCATGTATGCCTCAGAGAATGCTGCCTTGATCAGGGAAAAACACAGACATCAGCTAGTGGTCGCACTGGTGGGAGACAGTCTGCTGGAGGTACGAGGGAGCAGCGACGGCGGGTGTTTGTGTGTTATCAGAGATCAGCTCCTGTGTTCACGCTGACGTATTGTTTTCTGCCTGTAGCCCTTCTGGCCAATGGGTACAGGCTGTGCTCGGGGTTTTCTGGCAGCCTTCGACACTGCTTGGATGGTGAGGGGCTGGGCACAAGGCAGAAGCCCTCTGGAGATACTAGCTGAGAGGTGTGTGGGTTTATGTTTCACTTCCTTTAACTTTAACTAAGCAAGACAGACTTCGATCTCTGTTGTCTGAGATTTGTTATCTCTGGATATCATCCAGGTGAAAACGAGCATCTGTCCAGACAGTCAGGGACAGTCAGTCAGTTTGTTCAGACACTTATTGGTGTGTGTGTGTGTGTGTGTGTGTGTGTGTGTGTGTGTGTGTGTGTGTACATGCTCCCCAGAGGAAGAGGGAGGTTTTTGGTGACCCCATTACCATTCATTCTTGTTCCCCTTTCAGGTCAAGATGATAACTGCACGATATAATTAACAAATTATTCATTACTGTATGGACAGAGTACCATGAAAGGGAGAACAAGGGAGAACTTCCTCCTGCTCCTTTAATTGTGATATTTCTCAAGGTAGTTCATGCTCCTCAGAGAGTGAAATCAAATGTTTATCATGACTCTATTATCTTTCCTCTGATTCTATTGTCAGGCCAAATCTTGCACATGTACACAAGAAATACATATTGACTTACTGTTAACTGGCCGCATTCATGCTCCACAGAGGATCGACCCTTTCTAATGTCACAAAGCACAGAACTTTATATTTTAGTGGTGCCTCTCCAGGCCTTTGCAGCTTTTATACTTCTTTTACAGTGCTTATGATCTTTCTTTCAATAAGTTATAAAAGCTTTGAAAAAGATGATGACTTCTCTATGGGTATATATCAAAAAGAAAGGCCTTTCTAGACATATCATGTTCAAAAGCACTTTTAGTGATGCATAATATTAAAGATCTTAAGAGTTTCTTTTTTTTTAACTTTATTTTTATGAAGTCTTTGATTTTACAGTATACATAGAAAAAAAAAGGGAAGGAAAAAACAAGCAAACAAAAAAAGAGGCACAGATGAAAAAAAGAGAATACGCTGGGGGAAGATGAATCATAATGACAACATATGTACAATTTGAGAGATAGAGCTAGGTCCTGGGTTTAGAGACATTTCAGTCCTTTTCCCTCCTATAAAAACAGGGCAGAAGCCTTCTCATATAGGTGTTCAATAAGCATTGAGAGAGCACATCAAATGGGACAATTGAGGGCATTGTACTCAAACAAAAAACAAAACAAAACACAATTAGTTATATTAGTAATTATTAACTGTGTCCTGTTGAGGTGAGGGGCCACCTATTCAAGATGAGCTGTCCATTTCCTCCAGTACGTAGTGAATTTGTCCATGCACAGGTTCAAGGAAAAAGTCAGTTTATCCCTGTCATATATTTCTTTCACAATTGCAATCCACTCCTCTTTCTTTTGATAGCCATCTTCTTGTAATAGCTTTTTTACTGCCAACATTATTTTAATCAAATATTTATCAGTAACATTGATTGTGGGGGAGATATTAAATTGTGCAAAAATTGTGTTTAATGTCAAAGCCTACTATTGAATTAATTTTCTCCACTACATCTCGCCAGTAGGATCGTATAATTGGACAGTCCCAGAAGACATGGAAATGATCCGCCTGAGCGTTTCCACTCTCTCTCCAGCACCTTCCATAACTTGGCTGACCTTTCTGAAGCTGTTTAATTTTGGGAGTAATAAAAAATCGAATTATATTCTTCCACGAAAATTCCCTCCAGTGACCAGAACTGGAAGTGCTCATTTGAGTTTTACAAATGTTTAGTCATTCATCTTCTGAAATGGTTATTTTTGCGTCTTTTTCCCAGTTGGATTTAACATATAGAGTGGAAAAGCCATTGAATGATTGTAAACAGGAGTAGATTCGAGTAATCAATTTCCGGTTTAGTTTAGATTTATATGCATCAATCAAAATGTTAATTAAATCAGAACTGCCTTCCTCTGTTGTTCTTATATCACAGTTAAAATTAGCTCTAACTTGAAGGTATCTGAAAAGAGCTTGATTTTCTAAGTCGTAGTTGTCTTTAAGTTTTTGAAAACAGTCTAGTCTCCCTTTATCAGAAATAAGACAGTATGTTGTGATACCTTTGGAGAGCCACTGTTTGAAACGTCCATCTATCTGGGCGGGTATAAACTCTTTATCATGTGCCACCCATCGTAATAATTTAATGTGGTTTTCCAGTTTGTTTTTACGACATTCACCAAGCCAAATGTTTAAGGGTGTTTTTGTCCAGCCACTTAAGTTTTGTTTATGCAGTAAGTATAGATTTCTGTCTCCAAGCAAGCTCTGGAGGAGAATGTCCAATTGGCTTAATTCTGGATTTTTCCATTTAGCATTGTAATATGGGTTGCACAGATAAATCCGGTATCTAAGCTGTGCAGATTTGTAGTAATTCTCTATGTTTGGCAAAGATAATCCTCTTTTTTCTTTGGGCAGTTGTAATGTTTTATAGCTGATCCTTGGTTTAAGGCCTTTCCATATGAACCCAGATAGCATTCTCTTCCACTCTGTTAAATGTTTTCAGGTATTTCTATTGGTATTGACAGAAAAAGAAAAAGCAATCGTGGTAGGATGTTCATTTTTACTATATCTATTCGGTTAAGTCCAGTGGTAATAAATTCCATTTATTTAAATCTGTCTTTATCTCTTTGGTAATTGGCAGATAATTAGTTACGTGGATAGTGGATAAATCCTTTCGAATTTTTGTTCCTAAGTATTTAATGATGTTTTTCTCCCATTTAAAGTTGCACAGATTATTTATTTGTACTGAGGGAATATAATTAAATGAAATAACTTGTGTTTTATGAATGTTTAACTTTATAACCCGAGTAATAACCAAATGTTTTCAAGGAGGACATTAATTTTGGTAAACTCAAATCTGGTTGCGAAAGAGTGATCAATATGTCGTCTGCATAAAGGCAGGTCTTATACTCAGTGTCTTTAATCCAAATTCCTCTTATGTCCTGGTCTTCTCTAAAAGCCTGAGCCAGAGGTTCGATAAATAGTGCAAACAAAGCCGGACTTAAGGGACATCCCTGCCAACGGCCTCTTTCAAGTGGCACAGGGTTGGTCAGACTACAGTTTATTTTGATTCTGGATGAGGGGGAAATATATAAATTCTTTAGATAGGAGATGACTTTAATATCAAAGCCAAATTTTTGTAATGTTAAGTATATGTATTCCCAACTAACTGAATTGAATGCCTTTTTGGCATCATGGCTGAGAACAAGGGATTCATCTTTGTCTTTATTTTTGCTCATATGCTCCATTAAATGTAAAGTCCGTCTTACGTTATCTTGTGTCTGTCTGGTTTTAAGGAACCCTGTCTGATCTTCGTCTATTATGTCCAGCTCTTAAGAGTTTTGAAAGCAGCACTGCTTCCAGCTCGCCTCAGTGTTTGCTGTCTCTCTGACTGATCAAATGGTTTCACTGTAGTTCTTGGATCTTTGAAGCTGTGGTATCTTGAATCTGCCCCGTTGTTCCTCAGGGAGAGTATCTACAGGCTGCTGCCTCAGACCACCACGGAGAACATCAGTAAAAACTTTGAGCAGTACACCATTGACCCTGCCACGCGCTACCCCAACCTCAACTCCAGCTGTGTACGCCCACACCAGGTCAGTGCAACACTTGCATAATAATAATGCACCCTCTAAGGAAAAAAAGGCTAAGAATAAAAGCAAATGGAGATGCCCTTGAAGATACAGTATGCATCAGATCTGAACGGAAGAAAAGGAATTAAGAGAGACTTTAATCTTTGTTCTTCTTAAGTGACTGAGAAATGCCACATTTGTATTCACCAGAAAGCTCAGAGTTATTTTGAACTCTTTCTGCACTCCTTTGTGTTAGAAATGTTTGGAATGAGAAAAGTGTTTAAGATTATATTAAACATGTAAATGAACCTACTGCAGGTGCCACTATACAACTACTGAACTATGATGGCTCACAGTCTCTAGCCATGACTGCTCTTTGTCTGCCATTATTTGTTCACCTACAGTTGTCTGTGCTGGCTCTCAGGAGATTTGTGTCAACTGCAAATCCTTTAAATCCTACTGCTCACCTTTGCAATGACTTAGTGTCCTTGTGATTGTGTTATCTGATCCATCATCATCACTTTCTCTTCTTGTCTGTCGTTTAGGTGCGTCACCTGTTCATTGACGGACAGCATGACTTATGTCACCCGGAAAAAGGAGGACCCACTCGTAGATCAGTCAATTTGTCCAGAGGAGGTGAGCAGCAGAATGATTCTGATAATTTATGCCTTATGGCTGATCAGTATGCAGTAAAATAAAGAAATGTGTAAGTAATGATTAACATGGAAAAGATGTGATGTCCCAGTACTGGAGCTTCCCTCACCATTCATAGATTCAGCAGTGCTCAACAGAGGCAGCATGTCATGAGGAAAGGGGCAGTGATTCAGTTCTCCATCTGAGTCTCCAAGATATTAGAAAATGAGCCAGCCGGTGGTTCGTCAGTAACTAGTTTTACATGCTGACTACATCTGAAATCTCACCAAATGGCAGCCTCAGTCTGTAAAACCTTCAGTCAAGCTTGATTTTCTCAGAGCGCCCTGGTAGCCATATAGTTACAGTACATGCCACATGACCACATGGTCGCACCTGTCGCTGTTTGAGATTCCAGCTGGGGAACTTTCTTGTATGTTATACGCCCTCTCTCGCTCTCACCCCTGTTTCCTGTCCTCTCTACAGTCACCGTCATATTAAGGAAACTTCACTTCATGTTGAGGTTATGTTTTGACATAGTAGTTCTTTATTTTAACACAAAAAATCAATATTCTGTACAGTATACATACATACATATAGTATATATTTGCATAGTAATTATATAGTGTGTTAATTTTTCTTTGATTAAAAACAGACCGTAAATGCATCAAATATCTTTAGACAATAAAGTGATATGAGGATTACTGCCAACTCCTCAGATGAGACTGTATTCTCCCTTCAACGCTCCCTGTCATGTTGTAATGGTAATCTGATCATCCTATGAGTCACCACTGAGATTAGATGCGTCCACAGCCCCATTAACACTTCATGAAAGCTTCCCTTGATACCTTTCTAGGTTCATTTCATATACTGCTACTGTTTGTTAACTTGTCTCAACAGTGTGTCATGACCAAAACAACTTTAACAAAGGGTGTGCTGTTTGAACATGAGGAATCAGAGTGAACGTCACAGCGAATGCCTCCCCAGCTTCTGCCCTTCCTAACCCTAACCCTAACTTCAGCCTCTTATCAGCCACAGGACGACACACCTTGTCACACACAATACAGCTGGATAATGTTGCACCCACATAAGGGTCAAACATGACGCCTCTCAGACATGTGCTGACCTGCTCTGCTCTGCCTCAGCAGGGTTAGGCTGGTAAACAGTATATATCTTATACAGGGAGAAGCAAGTCATCGCTTCGTCACACGTTACAGCTATATTAATAGTTTTTTTTTTTTCACTTGGGGGCAGCAGAACAAGCCATAAACGCAACACGGACGTGTTAGCAAACAGTCGCTTACACATCCAAAGCAACACTAGGATTGATTTGGATTGTGTGTCGGTCACCCAATGAATGAAAGTCCATCAACTCCTGAGACATCTATCTGACTCTATGGAACTGCTGCTGGAAGTTTAGTTTATCGGGTACATTTATGCAGTCTAATAAACCAGCTATCTGTTAAATCCTTATGGTTATAATGTTCAGTTTTAGAGAGGTGTTGATCCAGCTTTATGTTGGAGGCTGCATTCCTTTCACTCTTCAGCTCAGCCCTGAAATGACGAAGAAATCCTGTCATGAAGTTACAGTTATGCATTTTAAAGCACATCAAAGCGAGTGCTACATATCCTCTAAGTAGGCCAGTTTGTGCACTGGCCTGAATGTCGGGTCTGTCTCTGTATTTGCTGCCAAAGTTACTCTGCTTTAGGCTTGGGAGGAGATTCTAGTCTATCAAGTCACAAGGCTCAAGTGAACCCACAAGTCACTGGTGTTTATAAATGCAGAGTTCCTTTGTTTCATAATGTCAATGTTGTATGTCAAAGGGCAAATTCACTGCTTGACAGGCACTTTTGGTGGTTTATTTCTCTCCTGCAGAGTCCGAGGTGCGTCCTGGCCGGCTGCTGACGTGGTGTCAGAAGCAGACTCAGGGCTACAGAGGGGTCGAAGTCACCAATCTCACGTCCTCCTGGAGGAACGGCCTGGCTCTCTGCGCTCTCGTACACCGCCAGAGGCCTGAGCTCATGTGAGAACACACACAAAAGCACACACAGTCCAGTCAGGAAACGTGGAAATGTTGACAGTTATTCAGGCCCAGGCGGTTTTCTGTTGTCTTGTGAGGAGTCACCTGTCCAGACTGGCTCATGTTGAACTAAGGGGAGATGAAATATATACGTTTCTATTGAACTAGTGCGCAAATAGTCAACTTTCAGCCCAGAAATATTAAACCATTATTTAAATGGGCTTTATCTGGTCAGGAAATCTTATTGAGCAAGAGACACTCGAATAAAACAAATTACATATATACAAGATCTCACAAAATTCACTTAAAACAGCCATCACACACACACACACACACACACACACACACACACACACACACACACACACACACAAATTAAAAAAATCTCAAATATTGTTAGAAATAGTCTCTCTGAGGAATGAGTATCTCTAATTTCAAGCCTTGTTGCAGATTATTCCAGTAGTGACCAGTCCTGCCCAGTTCAGAGTTGGCATGAGGAACTTTTAAAGCTAACCTGTCCTGTGATCTGGTGTCATGATTAAAAAGCTCTTATCTCAACTAAGAATGTGAAATAGGCTCAAATAACAAGGCTTTACAAATAACACCACAAGTATGCTGATACCTACTAGATGAAAATGAGGACCATTCAGTTATTTCAGATTGTCCTGTCTAATGAGTGGAATGGCACTGTGGTAGACAGCGTGTAGTGTCAGGATGTTTCCATAATCCAGTGTAGACAATTTGGTACTGAGTGTTATGTTTTTTTTTTTGTGCTGTTTTCAAAAGAGAAACAAGCTGTGTTTCTGTAAAAGAATCCAGTATGTCATTTTTGAGCAAGAAGTTCAACATGTTTTGCATGACAATCTTTCTGATCAAAGTATCCATACTGCTGCACTACCTAGGTTAGATCTCTATTCTGTGCGTGGATATGATAAGGAACACTGATGATTCACGCTCTTGTGAAATGCACATATTTTGTCTTGCTGGAGTTTATAATAAGCGTTATATAGAGACATCTGGGGGTCAGTACAGGCAGACTAATCAGGACATGGCCTAGTTTGTGGTGAAGCAGGTGGCATAAGACATGGTATCATCAGTATGAAACAGAGCATTACTGTACTGAGTTGGAAAAATAAGTATTTTTTTATGTACAGAGTAAATATCAGTAGGTTTAATTTTAATCCTTGAGGGACACCTTTATCACCTTTATCATTTAGTGACTTGATTTGAAATCAAAGAGTTTGAACTCCACCAGAGAGAGATTATTTGAACCAGCGGCAAGCAGAATCATTGAAACCCAGAGAAAGCAGCTTATTTAACAAAAGGTTGTGATAAACGGTAACAAAAGCCTGGGACAGATATCACAACGAGTGCAGCCGTGTTGTATAGTGCAAGGTTTGCACAAGTATCGAAGTATCAGCTTTTTTTTTCCCCAATGAGTAGTGAAGCATTGCCAACTGATTCTTTAACTTCTTTTAATTTTGTCCACAATTCATTCAAGTGATGGCGGTGAACTAAATGGCTGATCAGTCTAACAGGCTGTCACACAGTCCACACTGTCCTTCTTCATCCAATCTCCTCACACATTACTGAGAAAGCAAATAAAAGTGTCAGAGTGATCTGTTGGAGTGACATAATTTCTTTAAGGGTCATCTCAATCATTGTCATAGCAGGTAGCTGTTTTTCCACACACTCTGTATGATCTGTATTGTGACGATAACAAGACTAAAAGTCTCTAACTGTGCTAGCACACATGCAGTGGGAAGCAGATGTGTCGGTACAGCGCATGCACCTTGGTGTGAAATAATTTTTTTAGCATGGCATTCATTTACCTTTAACTCTCCTGCATTATTTAATGAATTAAAAAAAAGAAAAGAAACTAGATCCTAAAAGTCAGCCCCATTCTGCCCTCTCTTCCTCCTGTCATCTCACCATAACATCTTTTTCTTCTGCCAACACCGGTAATATAATTAAAAATATACACACATACAGTAACCTCCCCTCACTTTGGTTCTTCCTCAGTGACTATGACTCTCTGAACGAGGAAGACGTGGCAGGGAACAACCAGCTGGCATTTGACCTTGCAGAGCGAGCGTTTGGCATCCAGCCGGTGACGACAGGAAAGGAGATGGCTGCGGAGGCTGAACCCGACAAGCTGCTGATGGTTCTCTACCTCTCTAAATTCTACGAGGCCTTCAGGAGCTCCCCAGGAAACAATAACGGTGAGGCTCCCTCATGCTTCTGTCACTGAGACTCAGCTGCCCTGAAGCACTTCAGTGTGTGTATCTATCTATCTAGACATCTATCTAGACATCTCTCTAGACATCTAGACATCTAGACATAAGAGCATTAAATAATGCCAAATCGCCAAGCAGTTATAGGGACTGATGCCTGGTTGAATTGATGGTGAATGCTAATGGGGAGAATTAATAACCATGGATGACTGTGGTCTTTCACATGAAATAGTTCCAAAAGTAGATGTGGCTGTATTGTATTAAGTTAATTATTTTTCAGTAGTAGAAGGCATGAACAATGTCTCATTGTTAAAAGGTCAGTCCTGGTGATTCTAATCCTCCTGTTACTACTAAATCCTTGAGTCTGGCTGCACAGAAGTGGAAATAAAAAAACTTACCACAGCACCACTATAAACTATCTCTAACTGTCTCCAACATGACCAGAGAATCAGAGTGTCAACACCTCTCTGACTTCTCAACCCCAGTTTGACAAAAGGAAATGATTAGTATCCAAAGTCACTGCAGCGTTATGAAAAAGGATCCAGCTACAGAACAAACTAATGGGGAAGCTGCCTGGGCCAGTGAAGCAGTGCATGGTTGGATGCAGAGTTTCACCCTGACCACCAAAAAAGTGTAATGTTATACCTAATCAAGAAAAGCTGTGAAAACAGGATCTCACTCCTTTCTTTCAAGTTTAGAGAAGCTAACAGAGGTCACAGCCACACTTTGATTTTTTGTATTTTCAAATTCTGTTGAAGTCAATATACAGAACATTCTGTTAAAAAGTAGATCCACTCATATTTGAAATAAGGGACTATTTTATCCACCAAGTGAGCTAGGGTTGCACGTTACACAACCGTGGTCAGGTTAGTCCCTGCCAGAGACACGACTGGTATGTGTGCTATGTCCGTGGAAGCCATATTCTTTTGCTCTGCGTAACTCTGGAGGCCCTGAGCTCTGGTCACGCCACCACTGTGAGCTCCAGCCTTGAGCCACGTTTCACTTGCACTGCTTTACTGTTAATGTCCTGCAGACGTCTGTGTCGCCCACACTGCTGTCACCACACAGCAGCCCACACATCTGAAGGGCTGGGAAAATCATTTACCTTCTGTGAGCCATTTTCACAGTCCATTTGGTGGGAATTTACTTGCAGACATTTCAGGAGCTCGAGTGTATGGTTTGGTTATATTTAGTCAGTAATGATGTGTACACTGTGTGCTCATGTACTGTAATGGCCTTGGGTAATCTAAGTTGTTATGGAAAGTTTTATTTGTTATGTGCTAAGTTTAAAGCCCCTCTCTGATTTTTTTTTTTTTAATGTTATCACTGAATCTTTCAAATGATTCTGAAGGCAAAAGCTTTTGTTCATAGAAAATGAAACAATCCTTGTGACAATCCATGAAAATGTTTAACTTTGCGATCCATTGGTAGACAAATTTCCGATCATGGTGCTCACACACGAGGTGTTTTTTTTTTTTTTTTTTTTTTTTGCCTAAAACTACCCAAAGTAGCAAAATGAATGGCTGGAAAATGTTCAGTATCCTAAAAAGGAAAACTCCTTCAGCTCAGAGAGCATAATTGGCTATAAGCATCTAGCAATCTGATCAGATATTATAGCTTTTAATAAAATGTTTAATAGGTTTGCATAGAAATCATCTCACACTGTTACTATTGATGTATCTGTGCAAATGTTTGTCAGGATCAAAGATCAACGCTTTGATCAACACTGAGTTCGTCATGTGTTTTAATGCGGGTCATGGTGGCAGCTGATAGAGGTGATAAAACTGATGGCTTTTCTATGCTTATGTTAACTGTTTGAGCTTGTTATTTACTGTGGTCTTCAGTAAAGCTGTCTGTGGGGGCTTTAATTTCACGTGCATCCTACTGAAAAACATTCAGTGTCCACTATCTTACATTGTTCTAAACTTGAATAAATAAGCTCAATGTTAATATGACTGTTTATATTCCAGGCACAAGAGAACCAGATGAGAATAGTGAACAATATCCAGATAAAACCAACCACAGACTGCCTCAGCCCAGGAAGAGGATACCCAGGGTAAAGCCAAATACTGTCTCCTGAAATACATTTGATGAAAGAGTCCATCTCTTCACACTCCTCTTCTGACCTTTTTATTCATTAAAGCACACTGTTCACACTGCTGTCAGAAACAGCGTTAATGAAGAAAAAAAAATCTGTTGTCTTTGTATGAATATTTCGGTATTTGTATGAATTATTTCTTCCTTCAGCACAGTATCCAGAGTTATTGAAATTTTCTAGGTAAGCTAAAGCTACAGCAACAAAGAGATCAACATTGTTTGTGATAACTGTAATCAAATCATGACCACTAGCTGCCAATCTGCTCAGTGATCAGAGGAATTCTTGATGTCTACTCACGTGAGCAGTCTATTGTGTGATTAGCATACAGTCTCAACTTTACACACAATGTTAGTGGCTCCTTGTTCGTTTGAACTGAAGTCCGTAATGATCAGTGTCTCTGTGAGTGAATCTTTATTGTGGTGTTTTCTGCCTCAGGATGACAAGAAACTGGAAGACGATTCTGTAAACAAAAGACGGCGAAAGGGCAACCACTACTTGACCGAGGTAAGTTCAGACTCAAATGTTCCAGTTTACATTTCCAAACAATAAAAAAAGCATTATGAGTGCCTAGTTACATTAAATGTTAGACAGACGTCATGATTGGCTGCACCAGTATTGAAAACCTGTGAGAACATAGTAGTCCATCAGTTTGTACCTGCATTGTTTTATTAAAACAGTCACTTCCCACATAAGAAACACTTTGTTCTGAGTGTACGTGGCTCAAACTGATCCTACTCCCTGCTGCTCTTCTCCCCCTCGCTCGTCTCTATGATCTCCTCTGTGTCCCTGCGTGGCATCAGTTGTCCTGTCACAGTGCGCCCCCTGCTGGTGAGGATGGGGAGCTGCGGGAGAACAAGGTCCGCTCCATGGCAACTCAGCTGCTGGCCAAGTTTGAGGAGAATTCCTCCTCAGCAAAAATACGCAGCAAGGTGAGACAGTTTGAGCACTCTGCCATATCAGGAGAGACTGAACTATTTAACTTTGAGACCCACATGAGAGTCCACTGATCCACACGACCAGCCAACTAACTAACTTCATTATGGAAGCAAAAAAAGGCATAATAATTTGAATCTCATGAGCAGCTGAATACCTTATTGTGAAGTGTATCATCACTGAAACCTTAATGTTGACATTTGGAGCCACTTTATATGTCTGTCTAAATATATGTATTTGTAGTTTTGAGAAGGCCGTAAGTATTTATTTATTTATAATGTATAGGCCACTGACAAGGAGATGATGAATTTCACCAGTCCAGTTTTAGATTGGAGTTAAATTAGACTTTTTGATGTTACTTGAGTTCTTTAAGTATCTTTAAGTGATAAGTTTTCAGCATTTCTTTAATCAATAAATAGGAATAGATTTTGCAAAAAAACTTGCATTGCAAACTTTCATTGTCAGACTATGTACTGTGTACTTCTCTTCAGACTTTTTGCTTTCCTTTCCTTTCCTTTCCTTTCCTACTTGCATCAGTCTGAAGACCCGTCCGACCCGTCCTTTTCTCCTGCTCTGTCTCCTTCCACCACCCCACTTCCTCTCTCAGAGGACGAGGATGAGGATGAGAATGAGGAGGAGGAGGAAAGAGAAAACCCCCGTTTTGCAAAGCCCAAGGACGTCCCCCCTCCTCCCCCTCAGCCTCTCCCTCGTCCCAAATGGCAGGTATGCTTCCCTCTAAACACTTTCCAGCTCTTCCACAATTTTCAAGGAGCTGGGAGTCTCATTTAGATTCACAATATTTCTATAACAACAATAAATCCATATTCTGTTTTCTCTTGGTCCTCGTCTTTTCTTCCTGTTTCCAGCCGTCCATCTACCTTCGCTTGCTGGAGAATCCTGGTGCCATGGCTCAGCAAACCAGTTTCCTCTATTCCTCCAAATCTTCTCACCCTCAGAGCAGCCACAGTCGCTCTCCTTCACCCCCACGCTCTAAGAGTCCATTAAGTCCTACCCTCTCACTGAGCCCTAATTTTACTGAACATTACTACCCAGAATGCACCTCTCCCAACCTGACAACCAGTCATTTCTCTGCTTCCACTCCGTCTGCTCATGATACCGATTATTCCTCTGAGAGGTCAGAGGAGTCAGTGCAGCAGGTGAATTTTACACACAGTATTTTTCAGCAGAACTTTATAAAACTTTATATATAACTCACTGACCTGTTCTCTCGCCATTCTCACCACCACTTGCTGTCTGAGCAGAGTAAAACCCAGGGACTGTCTGCTAGAGAATTTTCTAGGAAGAGTATAAAAGACAGGGCTGTCCTCCTCTCCTCCATGTTTCCTGGGTCCAACAAACCTCCTGCTTCTCTCTCTCAGTCACAGGTTGTGTATTGCATCAGCCACTTCTTCATGCTTCACTGAGACTGCTGCATGTGCATGATAACAGCATGCATGATTTGTGAGAGATGCAGCAGTGTTCCATTAACAGTCAATTTACAATTAAAAATCAATTCTATGCTCATTTACAACTTACGAGGCAGCTGCTGAGCTGCTCCGGTGGGTGGGTCTGAAACCTTCAAGTTAAAAAATGAGCAGATTTTATCACCTCAAGTGTGGTCAATAACTCTAGTTCACACTAACAGCGTTGTTTGTTCAGTGAATCATCTGTCATTGGACAATTTGCATAATGACGGTGGTGTACAAAACCCCTGCAACTTATCACAGTAAATATTCACTGAATAAGCAACAGTTCAATGTTAGAAAATGTTAAACTCACAATAATCGATAAGTACGTTAATTAGCTTAATCAGGGTTGTGTGTGGTGTGATCACATTTGATTGACAGTGGCCTGGTAACATAAGTAATTAACAAACGTACATCACACTGTGTTTCAGATAATCACCACTTCTTTATTGGTTAGTTAGTGACACCACTTTTTTACAACTGTCCCGTCCATTTCAGCAGCGAGAAGAGCAAAGACCAAACAGCAGTGACACAAATCTCCTGCCTAACATACCCCCAAACTGTTGTAACTTTGCCTGAAAAGTGTGTGTTCATGTCAGGATCTAAGAAGCTGACTGAGAAAATGGCGCAACTAACACGCTTGACATGACGTCATTTTTACTTACTTTGTGGAAAAGTTCCCTTTGAGACTAAAGTGAACTGAACTCTGGTTTCATCCCTTTGCTCTTCATGGTCTCTGATTTCTGTTTGATTCTCCTTCTGTAGGTGAAACTATCTACCTCTTCCTCTCCTTCCTTGTCTCCTCCTCCTCCTCTTGCCTCTGTATCTAAGAGCTCCGTCCTGTACTCTGTAGTCCACCCCGTCCCTGACCCCACTGCCCAGGCCGGTTTCTCCTCTTCCCCCCTGTACACTGCTGGACACAAGGACAAGATACAGAAGGACTGCTCCACTCCCTCATCATATACTGACTCTGCAAAAACAGAGCAAATCTCCTCTCCTCATGTTGATTCCTCCACTTTTAACAACAACACATCCACTGCCCTCTCTCCAACTTGCTTTGGCGAGAGCCATGAGAGCTCCCCTCCCCTCTCTGCTACTAACTGTGAAAACGGACACAGCAGCTCATCCTCACATCCACTTTCTTTACTGCACAAGGAAAATAATGAGAGGATACGTTCATGGAAAAATCTGGAAAATGATCAGGAGAAGCTCCACAAACCTGCTCAGGAGACATTTGATGATAAGAAATTAGCTGAAAATGACCACATGAAGGTAACAGTTTGCTCATGCATGTCGGTGGTCTGTCTGAGAACAGCCTGCCAGTACTGATAATCTGCAGACCTGTGAATCTGAGTCCGTTACTCATATACAAATATGCCCAGCCTATGTGGGCTTACAGACACTACAAATAAATACAGTGTAAATCTAATCCAGAACGTAGCAGATACCTTTTCAAACTTCAAATTTAATATTCTAATTCAAATAACTTTGTGGCAAAAGTTTGATTCATTAAATATCAAACTTACTTTCTTTTGAGCTTTTGAGACAAACTTAGCTAACTTTAAGACATATGTCAAAGAAGTTACTCGGTCCGCCATGTTTTTTTTTTTTTTTTTTGGGTTTGAAAGAAGTCTTAATTTAGCCAGAATTCATGTCCAACTACTCCTACTTAACACAGTCAACAGTAAATTGTTTTGTTTTGTGTATCAGTCAAATAAGAACTATTGAAGTTTTTTGATTTTCATATTTTGATTGTATTAACATATACAGCAAAGGGTGCTATTAGATTAAACACAGTTTAGTTTTCATATGACATATATAAACTGCATCTCACTGTATAAGTGATGTTTGTTCTGGTGTTCATTTAGTGCAATGGTAGCTGCGCTCTTGAGACCCCTAGAAGACGCACTCTAAAGTCAATTGTGCGCTCTGAGAGTTGTCCGGCTGGAGCTCCTAGTTACAGTAAAGAGGTACCTGTTGATGCCTCAGTACAAATGCATATAAATTCAATTCTATAATGTTTTGCTTCTTCATCTGCCCTCTTTCTAACTCCTGCCTCCTCCTCCTTCTCCTCCCCCCTCCAACCCTCTGCCCCTGTGTTCCCCTGCCGTTAACGTTAGCGTACAGTTGGAAAGGTATCATCGGCCATAGATGCTAAAGCTCAGATACTGGCCGTCCTCTATGAGACAGACCACAGGCCCAATGCCACACCGGTAAGATGCATGTGGGTGTTTCAGAGACAAATCTAACCCAGAGGTTTTTTTTGTTTTTTATAATGGAAATACAGTTTATCTGTTGAATTTGCAGCATCACCATAAGGAAGAGGTGTCATTACTTGGATTGATTTAAATGTTTTTTTAATTAATTTTATTTAATTTAGTTGATTTAAAGATTTAGTTTTTTCTGTAACTAACAGTTTTATTAGGGTTTATATAAAGATTAGCAAAGAAAGAGACGTGTGTGTTCAATTTTTTTCCCAGCTTTGACATCAGATAATCTGCCTTTTCAGGCTTTAGTTCCTTGGCCACGGAGGGCTCTCAAGGCTGGAGGGGTAAATGGGTTGTGCTTTGTCTTCATGAGGGCAAAGCAACAAAGCAACTAGTGTGTTTGCAACAATGTTAGCTGGTTTCACACCAAAGAGAAATGAAATAAAGCTTCAGAAGGCTGGCTGTATTTGTATATAACAGCTTATATACATCTGCATGCAATTATTGCCGGCGTTACGTCCTGTTTAACCACCGCTTTTTCCTACAACTGTTTGAAACAGCTTGGTAGCTCCAGTATAGTATTATCATATAGTATTAGAGGATGATAGTCGCTTTGATGCTCACACAACATTTCTGACGGTAGCTTGTGGTTTGAAAGTCACATAACTTGCTCTATGAAGAGAATTAATTGGTATTTCAGTGTCATGAGAGCTGACGTTAAATCTGAATAACCAGAGATGTGAAGTGTGTCCTGTTGCCTTTCTTTGAACTCATAGAAAATACCATGACATGGATGGCTGAGAATCTTCAGAAACATGTTTTGGGTGCTGAGCTTTGTTTCACATACTAAATTGTCACTATACTTTCTGACATGGCCTGACTGGATTTGCTACATTTCATGTGAAAGTTGACTTAAAATTTGCTACTTGTTAATTCTACATTTAAACTTTGGAAGTTGACTTGAGACTTCTGTCCTTAAGGAGTAGTTCACCTTAAAGAACACACTATATATCTCTATTTTATTGATTTATTTCTTTGCTGGGTGCAGTGACTTCCTAGAGTCTCTGATGGTGAGTTTATGGTACATACGTAAGAGTGGGATCCATCTCCTCATGTAACTCTCACAAGAAAGTGTATTTCCAAAAAATGCCAAACACACTTGAGACTGACCAGCCTCCAACAGACCCTAGACTGGCATGGATCATTTACTGTTTTAAAGTCCTGGTACTATAAAAACGTTTCTACATGAGCTCTGTGGATCATCATGAAGAAGTGGGACATTAATGTTATAAAGAGGAAAGGAAAGGAAAAAGAAGTATGCACCTGTATGTTGCCTCATGGTGCAGCTGCTGGCCTGTTGTCTTTGCAGTAATTTAACTTGGCAATAGCACTTGTATTCACATTGTTCGAGTTCATAGAATGACCGTATAGCCAACATCTTCTATGATGGGGCAACTGCTTTTAACACTCACCGCTGGACCATGGGACTCATTTTCTTTTCATACTTTTTTGCAGGCATCTCTTGGACATAGAATAAAAGAAAAAAAAAGTCTGGAAGACCAGATAAAACATGTATGTAAACTTGTCCTGGTCTTCTTCCTCTCAGTGTGTGGTGCGTAAGGACTTCCCTCCCGGGCTAGGTGGCAGCGACACATGCCACTTTTGCACCAAGCGGGTGTATGTGATGGAGAGACTGAGCGCTGAGGGCTACTTCTTCCACCGCGAGTGTTTCCGCTGTGACGTCTGTAACTGCACCCTCCGTCTGGGAGGTCACACCTTCGACTCGCAAGAGGGTACGTTTGGTTCACTGTAATAAAGGATGCTCCTCACGTGGGAGTGGTGGGCAGGTATATAACCTCGGTGTGAAATATATCTCACTTTAGTTTTTCAGAGGTTCAGATGAGTCTTTGCAATTTTAGAAATCCTTTTTTTGTCAGTGTGTCATTTAAGGTGTTTTTTTGTTTCTGTAAGCTGAGTGCATTTGTAATGTTCATTTGCTTCCTTTATAGCAAAGTTCTACTGCAAGGTGCATTATGCCCAACGCCAGTCCAACAGTCACATGGTGAGGTTCAGAAGGAGAATGGTACGAGACTAAACTAACTACGTGAAAAAGTGTGTTTGTGTTTGCAGTCCATCAACCAATTTGTATCCAAAGAACATTCTGTCACTTGCTTTTGATTACCCGCTACGTGATTATGGCAGGCTGCTACTCAGTTGCAGATTTGTCATGAGGTAATCACTTGCATTCTGGGGGTTCTTACTGTGGAAAAATGTGACAAATATAAAAATCAGCACAAACTGTACATACCAAGTTTGGTGAAGACTGGCTTAAATATAGAAGATCAAAAGTGGCAAAATTGAAATGGTGAATATAAGGATTGAGAGTTTTTGGGAGAGAGTTATTGGCCTGAGCACAGGACTCAGGATTGCAGTACTTGTACTAAATGTTCTGTTTTGCTTTATTAATCTTTTAGTCCAGGACTGAATTCATTTACTCATTCCTTTAATGTGTAATAGAAGAATGACGCATTTCATCAGTTTCCTCCTGTGTATCTTGACTCATGTAGGAAGACCAAAGCCGTGTCACAGCATCCGCGTTGGACGGTGGGAGTTACTCAGCGACAGGCAGCCTTCAGATCCAGCCCCCAGGTACCCTGGTTTCCTTGCTTAGGCGAGGCCTGAGCTGGCCAAGGCGTGCTAGCCAGGCTGTTTGTGTGTTGCCTCGACAGCTGTTGGGAAGTGTGTGTGAGTCTTTCACAGCAGTGAGGTCCCACGTCAGGAGCTACTCGCATGACTATGTGTTCCTGTATGAGCTGCTGAGCCTGGGCTGTCCCCTGCTCTGCATGATGCACGAGGTGCTGGGACAGATGTACCAGGAGCACCAGCTGGCCCAGCAGCATCTCATCGGCCACCAGCTCACATAGGAAGGGGAGTAACGAGGGGTGTGTCTGGGCCAGTTGACCTGGTAGGAACCCAGATGGAGTTGAATTTGTTCTCTATACTGCCCAAAGTGGATGAATCAGGGCTTCATTAATGTAATAACTTTGAAACCAAATAATATCTGTATTTTCTACATTCTAAGTGTCCATGGTCATTTCAGTTTTTTGTTTCTGAACAAAAAAATGTTTTAAACAGTTCATTTGATTAGCTTCTGCTGCTTGTATTCAGTGCCTGGTGTGAATTTTGACAACTGACAGCACAACAGAAATCAAATTGTCATATAGGTGCTGACTATATTGTGTATTGAAGTATTAATGGTACACACTGAGCTGACTTGAGGAGTGGTGCATGAATAAAAGTCTTTGTGCGTACCTGGCTGGTAATTATCTGAGGTCCCTAGGAACACGTACCAGAGGAGTCTAAGATAATTACCAACACAGTTGTCTGACTCGGGCTTGTTCCAGGCTGCTTAAACTGTAGGCATCAGCTAAAGATGCTAATAATTGCATTTACATTGTGCAGCTGTCGCCAGATAATATGCAACACACAGTTTAACTTGGTGAACTTCCTGTTTCACCACATGAAATCTGTTCCAGTCACTTGACCCTTTGATCCAGTGATCTTGTCTGGCTCAGAACAACCAATTGGACTGTCACTAAATGTCCAACTCTTCCCATTCTGCTCTCCGGACGGACTTTGAAGTATCTGAAAGAATGTGTTTTGAAAGTGTGCCAAGGACATTTAATTGCAGTACAGTAACCTGGAACATGCCCCCTAACCTTGAAAAGCACCTGGACAGTGTGATTTAGTTTCAGTGAAGTAGAACTGTGTCAGAGTAACCCACATGGTAATTAACTTTACACTGACTCTGCATATTGCCTGCTGCACCTTAACTCTGCACCTCAGAGATGTGCAATGGAAATGCCAAAACAGTATTATACTTTTTTAACATATTTTCAGGAAATAGTTGTCATTTAGTGCAATGGTAGCTTTTTTTGTTGTGTATTTTGTTAAAGTGAATTGACTGATTTCACTTTATATATTTAGGCTCATTATTTAAGTTTTTTTTTTTTGTTTTGTTTTTTGTTTTATCCTAAAAATCTGTCACTTTAATCTGAATATTTACAGATTGTAAAAAGTACACATTACAAAAACACAGAAATCTGGGTGAAAATGAAAGAATAAACATTGCATTGCAAAAGTAAATGATCAACCATTTTATCATTTATTCTAATTATAGAAAAATATGATAGAAACGGTGTTGTAAAACCAATTTAAAACTCAGGTTAGACCGATCAGTGCCTTTTTAATAAGATCTGAGTATTTGTGGAGCACCGGTACAAGCCGAAAACAATGAGCCTTGTTTATAATCCTTGCAGGCTGTGTTTTTCTCTTTTTTTGCTCAGTGGTCGTCCCTTCCTTAAAAAAAAAAACAGAATTCCTGACTCAGTGAAAAAAAATTCACTTTGTTTTAAATTTTGTAATTCTTTTCTTTTATATTTTTTTTTGTATTTTCTGTGGCATACTCTGTTATAATTGATGCCAAGGTGATTTGGGTCCTGGTTGTTTGGTTAATTGTGCAAAGAAGTCAGCTCTTGAAATGCACTGTTGAAGCACTGACCTGTTTTTGGGCAGTTCTCACTTTTTACTGTAATGTCTTATTGTAAAAGCTTTATCGCCAACAGTAAGTTTCCTTGTAATCCCCAGCACTCTGTTTTCTTTTCCATTTTTCATTTTCCATTTTCCATTTTTCCCCACATCTCATTCATTTTCTTTTTTTCAACATTTATTTTCCTCCGTCTCGTTCACTTCATTTTGTTCAGTCTGTTTCAAGTTTCCAATGCTGCACCCTCTGATTGGCTGATTCCTGCCAGTGGGGAAGGTGACGATTGGCCGGCTTTGGTCATAAGATTTTGTCGTGTTGCTTTTGCATCCGCTGCCTCTGTAGCTCTGCCCCCTTTCACCTAACTCAGATTAACCAATCACAAGCCAGCATGAGTCCTTAGTACAGCATGCAGAAGTGGGTAAAGGTGTTATGTGTGGCATTGAAATATATCACATCAAATTTCAGTAGAAAGACAAAATAACATTAAACAAACTGCATCATGTGAACCACAATTGTTTACCTCTCCTAATGCTACTTTTACTTAAAGTTCTAGTGTTTCTCCAAAATAAGACCAAATGCTCTTTAAAGGATGTAGCTGGTTTTATTCTTTAACTTTGTTATTGTGAATCATTTCTATGAAAAGACTAGAGCACTGTCTGTGCTCTGCTGACAGATTACCTCTCAGACTAACAATCTCAGTCAACCATTGGATGGGTTGCTGTGAAATTTTGTACAGACATCAAGGTCCTCAGAGGATGAACCCCCCCACAGATCACCTGACTTTTTACGCAGCACGAGCAGGTCAAACCTTTCACTTACCCTGTCAAAGATCTCAACCTCAACTAGATGGATTAGCAAAGTTAAGTGTTAATGAAATCTCTCGACTGCCGTTGGACTGCCATGAAATCTTGCACACACATTCATGAACGCACCATCAGCAGCTCGAGAATTCAGCTTGTCTCATACTTTGATTTATGACTAAATACTTGTGAATGTAATTGTATTCGCATCAGCCTAAGTAGCTGTATTTGGTGTTCAGTGCTAATAAGCAATGTTAGCATGCTCCTATGCTAAACTAAACTAAAGATGGTGAACTTCCTGGTCTTGGGAGTGAAGCAAAGTGGGGCTGAGGAGACAAGTGAGCTCAGTGGCATAAAGGAATAAGAAATACCGTAACAGGCTTTAGCTACTAATAATACTTATTAGAAGAATCAGTTCATTGTTGTATTTTTCATCTTTTCATGAAATTTGTTGACAATAAGAGAGGCATATATTACAAAGCCATGCTTATGCTTTAAGGCCTTTTATTCTGAAAAAGTGTGACCTTATTAGCCTATGATGAAAGACCAGCACCCTCAGTGACATAAAACGCATCATAACAAGCAGATATCTGAATCTGACCTGGTTGCATACAGCAAAAAAAAAAGTGTAGCAGTTTGTTGCAGCCTGTGGTGATGGTTAATTGATGCGCACATAGCACCCTTTAGTTGGTTTGGTTGTTTCTTTGTTGTTGGTGTAGTTTGGTGTCGAGCTAACCCCACTAACATACATGTTGTGCTGCGTGCTGCATCCTGCATCCTAACCTCTCTAACACCGAACGTCCATCTGAATGCCCCTGAGTTCATTTTTTTCCTTCTCATATATCATCATCACAGCTGCCTGCCTCCTCGTCGGGCCCGTTTAACAGTAACGAATGTGTCCACTTGTCTGTGGTTCCCTCTGTTTCAGAAGGAGGCCTCCCCACCTCAGAACCCCTCTCCAGATCTCTCTCATGCACCTCCTAGACTTTGTTCAGGAAAATCAATAGCCCCATAGCAGCTTTTTGCACACTGCCAGATACAATTTGTTGGCTGTATTCTCTATGTTTCGTAGTTGTGTTTATAATAAATCTCGAAGCAGCCTGCAAGCCTTGTTATTTGTTTTCCACATTAATAATTACTGTAAAGCTGCTTAATTTATGATATTTAAAAGCTGTAAATATATTCCAAAATAAATCAGTTTGATTACATAAATAATTTGCTTCGTGGTTTGTTGCCAATTAGTTGAATTGCGTTATTCGGAGAAACCAAAGCTTAGACGTGAATGAACAGTGGGCATGCAGGGTAATCTCCTAATGTAATGCTTAATTGTCAGGTATTTCCACATATTTCAACCACAAAATTAACAACTTCATCAAAAGGCTTCTGTCAAGGCAAATCCTTTTCCCACCTCTGTGCTAGTTGACCTAACATCACCCACACAAATCATGTTCGCAGTCTCACAGCTTTTGTTAACTTAACAAATAATGTGCTTTGTAACATCTGATGAAAAGCTGAACAACCTTTAGTTCTGCAGCACATTCAAAGGGAGGCACAGCGGTGGGGTTAAACAGCTTGACCTTAATCAGTTGGCTCAAAAAGCTTCTGCTGCAAAAAAGACATCCATCGTTTTGATTTAACATGCAAAAATATACAAAAACAATAGGCTGTATGAGAACGCTTAGCTATGATCAGTTAAATCTAACCTGATTGAACCACACGCCAGTCAACCTGAACAGAATTGAAGTGAATCAGTTCCTCCTGTCGGCTTCTTCGTGGGTTCTGCTAGTGGGTCTGCTCTGTCCTCTCTTCTGGGTTTGGTATCCGTGTGTCATTTGGTGAAGTTTTACTCTCCTGTAGCCATTCTCGGTCTCTCCTCACAGTCACTGTAATGAAAGGTCTGGGTTTCTAATCATGGCTGACTGCAAACAGGTTGTATCGAGATATTTTCATTTCTTTGCTGTGACCAAGTGGGATCACCTTGGAAAGATTCTGTACAATATTGACTTCATTACTCTGTGAGTACTGTTATGAACTTGTCATGTATTTTATCAGTACTTGTGTTGCCAATAGAAATGAATATTTTACTGCAGAGCTTGAAAAACCTGGATTGTACTTGTAAACAGCATGTTTCCTTTTCAGAAACTCTATTCATCATTTTCATTAAGTGCTTTTACTGTGTGAAAAGTTAGGAGGATGTTTGCTGCCTAACAAATATATTCTTTTGGTGCTTGGCAACCATTCTTTGACACAGACTGTCTTAGATAACAGAATACACAATAAGTGCAGTAATGGCTAATGTTTTCTTTTTTGAGACATGCATGCAGTGAGCTACACGCTAGTACATTTTTACTACAACTTACGTTAGCATCCATTCAAAGCTAGTTCAACCTTAATGGCCACATACTGTTTTTATTTGCAGGTGGGGTGTCCAGCTTGCATTCAGAGCAGCTTGATAAAGGTCAGATAGTTCCTGAAGACACAGAGATGGCTGTTGATGCTCTGGATGCCTCCTGCATAGTCAAAACAACAGCACGAGATACTGCAGTTGCAAAGGGCCCAAGCCAGGACAGTACCAAAGGTCAGTGTGGCTCCTACATGACTGTATGTGGTGGAATTTTCAAGCTCTCAAAATATGCAGCACAGGATAAACCCTGTTTCAGGGTGAGTGACCTAAAGGAAGTTATTCTCTGACTCTTAAAGATATTGTGCTGCACTGATGGGCTTTCAGCCCCTGTTATTACCTACAAAACATGAGATTTCCCTGAGGGAGAGTCTTAAACTGGTTGAACTTTAACTAGTGACCCTACTGTGTAAGTGTGTGTTTGTGTTGGAGTCCCTCCCCCTGGTGATGTCTGGGAAATGAGGGTGCAGCTGACATACTGAAGGTTTCCCCCCACACTTATCTGAAGGTTTATTATTCTTCTTCCTGAGCTCAACAGTCAGTCCACACATGATGGTGATAGATTTCTTAATATACTGACCAACTAATCTATTTATAATCTATTTTACATGTTAATAGAGACACTGTATTCTGTGGTACGCTGTGTAGCTTATGACACATTATGCTGAGTGATAGTAAGCCACCAGCATTGGTAAATGATCAGACCTTTTACTTATAAAATTTATGGAGTTGCAAAATTACAGGTGATCCATCCAGGTGCATTTTTCACTTTTTTATTTAAGGATAGTTTTCTATTGTTGCCGTGTGGTTGTTTTTGTTAAGAATGAATTTTAATAACGTAATTTAAGTTGTAATTTGTCCAGTCCTTTGGTTTATGACCAGAAACTTGCAAAACTAATGATACATCCACCTTTTTACTGAGTTACTTTTTCTTTTCTTTTTTGCCATGATACTAATCACCTGATATGTGAAATGCTGAATGCTTACAGGAAGCACCAGATTCAGCGCTCTTTCCTGGAAGCACAGAGGACCTGGTCTCTGTGCTGTTATCATGTAACAGGTTATTGGCCCAGTCTCTCAAAAATTCTGTCTGTCATTTTGTTTTGGTCTTTGTAGATCACTGTAACACCAAACAGAATCAAAGATGGAAACGGAAGATCAGAGCGAGTGAGTACCTCCAATTTTCATTCTGTCTGTTTGTGCGGTGCTTGTCCTGTCCTCATTTCAGTTCTCCTGGTTTTAATAGCATTTTCATTTAGGTTTGAGTGACAGCTGAAGCTTGTGCCTGTTTATGTTTTGTCTGAAGTCAAATTCAGTCAAATCATATCAGTATTCATTTTTCACACAGCCTCAGACAATACAGACAATAGAAATGTCACAGTGGTAAGTAGAGGGTTGTACAACTGATCAGCTTTGTGTGTGTTTCTGTGATGTGTACACATGGAAACACAAGCATGTGGTGTTGTAAATAACTTGTAAGTAACTGTGAGTTGGGAGGTTTATTAACAGAAATACCAGAAAAGGCGTTATACAGTCGACATGTCTGAGGTGATATGAAAACTGTTGTAATGCAGCAAGTACACCACTAGAAGTCAGTATTGTTCCCTTTGCCTCTGAAATAAACAACTGAGAGTGTATTTTGTGCCCTTGTACAGCCTTCCCCCTGATCTTCATCAAGCACTTCCAGAGAAGTTTGCCGCTGGACAAAGAGGGACCAGAGACTGTCCCTGAAGCAGACTCTGACTTTGAGGAGATCACCTCAACAGAAAAACCACCCGTATGTACATGCAGCTAATTCTCTACGTATTCCATACACACCATTCATAGTGTGTGGGTATTTATAGAACAGTGTTATCACTGAGAATGATATGAATAAACCGCAATGTTTTAATCACCCTGTGAGCAAACAGATTTTATGAACTGACCAGATTGTTGTTCTTTCAGAGCTCCAACAGCAGTTCCAAGACATCAGCAGATACCCAGAATCCCTCAGATGGAAGTGAGAAGAGTGAAAAGTCCTCAGCTACAGTAAAAACAGTCAGCAACTCGTCCACCCCGAAGAAACGCTTGAACTTATCTCTTTCCGAGAAAGAGAAGCTTCTGAACTGGGACGTGCTGGTCACACCAGGGGAACCTCCATTGAACACCAAAAACATTAATCTGCATAAAGACCAGGTGAAGTTAGTTATTTAGTAAGCCAGCATTATCTGTTTTTCTGGAGAAGAATAAGCCTGCAGATGAAATTTTTTTCTGCTCTTATCTCTCACGGCTCCTTCCTTCCACAGTATAATGCAGCGGTCCAAAGACTGTGATGTGAGCAAGATAAGAGGAGTTAATTCCACATTATGTGAATTGCATTTTTCCTGCCCTCTGATGTTTTATCAGGTACAAGCAGAGACAGAAGCAGATAAGCCTCAGACAGACTCGGGCCAGGACGGGGAACCATCTCAGAGCCAAACCTCTGCCTCGCCCCTGTCAGCCTTCCAGCTTATAGCCAACGCCTTCAGGAGGAAATTTAGTGTGAACAATCCCTCCAGCAGCTCCAACACTGCAGTCACAATGTTGGTGTAAAATACTTTCTTCATAGTTTATTTTAAGACTCACATTAAAGCTGCTATAGGCAAGATTTTTCTGTAAAAACCCATCTTATCAGTCTAAACCGCCTCTTTTGCTATGAATAAATTTCTGGATTCAAATCAAAATGTATCCATTTATCAGGATTTGTCTTTCGCTTTTCCAGGAGGACCAAACGTCACGGCCCCCGTAAGCAGAGGCCCATGTCAGAAGGAGCGTTCAACTTCAGCTCCCTCTTCAGCACCGGGGGTCCAGGTTTATTCAGCGATGAGATGCAGGCCGGCAATCATGAAGCTCGTTGGATGTCCGTGGGGGCCAATCCGTGGGGGGCCGGGCAGGACCTGCCCTCCCTGTTGCAGCAGGTGTCCCTACAGGGCCGCAGAGACTCCGGAGGGGTGTTCTCTGACGACATGACCCCGTTACCCCGCAGGAGGGTCAACCTGTTCTCATCCCTGAGGCTGAGGAAGAGGGAGGCGTCAGAGAGCGAGGGGCAGAACCAGGAGTTGCAGAACGAAATCAGGACCATCCTCGCCAACCTCAGAAACAAAGGTCAGTGCAGTGATTTACAACACTTTTGGCACATGATCCCTTAGAGAGACAGATGGTAAGATTAGGACATATTGGTCTTATTTTTGAAAATTAGAGCAAGTACAACTTCTAGCTCCCTTCCCCCGTCTCTACGGTGCACACCAGCTCGCCTCCAGAGCTCCTCCCAGTGGTGTTGCTCTTTCTTTTTAGCTTGTTTTTCTTCATTTCTCTTCTGTTTACTTGTCTTTCATATGAACTGTTATTTTCTCATAGTGTGGTTGTTCAGTTGTTGTTTGTCCGTTACGCTTAGAGTAAGCAAATATGTGGTGGAGCGGAGCAGTTATTGAAGCTCCAGCAGATTCTCTGTTCTGATTGGATGTTTTGGTTCACGTGTGGTGGATTCTTGTCCAGTGACCTTAGAGGCAGCAGGTGGAACCAGAAGAGTCTTATTTTCATAACAGATCATCTGTTTTGTATACTAATAACACTACTTTAAAGCTGCATGAATGTTTTTTTAGCCACTTGGGGGCAGCGCAGCAACCTGTTAACATGACACTGAAAGCTGGAGCGAACACTTGCTTATTAAGACATCCAGCAGACATCCAGCAATGTAAGCATTAAGGCTTACTGATCTTCTGTGTTGAAAACAGCTGCCTGAAGCTGGAAACATTATTCATTAGAGCATTCAAAGAGCTGTTTTCGGTATGAACCACTATAGGGTTGTTTGCTTTCCTGTCTCAAACGCACCTTTGACTGCTTGCCAAAGCAAAATAAGATTACATCCTCATACTTAATATATGATTCTTAAAGCCATTTGGGGGACAATGCAACGAGCTGAAAACACTGACCTAGTTTCATCTTATAAAGTTGATATAAGGAACATGATAGCAAACAGTTGCTAACTGACATATCCAGCAGATACAGAGCAACATTAGCATTTATTTGGAGCCATGATAAACCTCCTGATGAACATCTATGTAGGTCCATTATTCACTCTCCTTTTAACTGTGTCTTGACTTCCACCAACCCCTGAATGAAATGTCTAAATGCTCAACTAACCTTTTCTCTTTAACTATTCTCATCTTTCTTTTTTCTTTTTTTTTTAACATAAAATCTAGCCTCCAGTCAGCAGAATCTGGAAGAGCCTTTTTCTAGTGATGATGAAGATGAAAACCTGACATCCAATCAGAAGGTTTGTACAGACCATTTCTGAGCACTGAAGCGCAATGCAGGGTGTGTTAAAGATACTGTGTTTAAATGTGTGTACGTGGTCTGAAATATCCCGTACTTCCTGTCCCAGCTGTGTGCAGAGAGACAGAGGAGGAGGCAGGAGAAAACGGTGGCCCAGCAGGCTAAAAGGGAACAACTGAAGAGGCTTCACAGAGCTCAGGTAATATTATTCCCTGACAGAGTTACTTCGTTCGAATAGAATGGTTCATGCCGGAGAGCTGTCCATGACCTGCATCTCTTAGTTTAACCTGACAAGAAAAAAAACACCTTCTGTCTGACTAAAGTGCTTCCTGCTACAACGGATCATTTATACATTTTATATTTTCAACACTTACCTGATGCTCTAGTGTAAAGGTTTACTGCTCCCACAGACTGAAAAGATCCACTGTGTTTGGATAAGTATGGTGCCACTGACTGAAAATATTCTTATGGGTGGTTCAATTTCTTCACGTTTCACAGAGTGGGTGCCATTATTCTTCACCTTTATGTTGAATTCTGGTGCTATGTTGGAGCCCATTTCCATGTCTGAGCGTGTACATTAAAGTTGCACTCAGCATCACTGTAAATGTGGCCTTTGAGCAGCAAAAGTGAAAAACATCCCCAGATTTCATTCATTTCCACACATGAAAGGAATAGTTCAATATTTGAGGAAACTCACCAGCTTTCTTGTTGAGCGTAGTTAGACTGATATATCAACCAGGCAAAATGTTTTGCCCGGTCTGTTTTTTTTTTTTTTTCTTTCTTTTTGAGATGAGAAGACTGATGCCACTCTAATGTCTAAATGTCTAAACATGTACGGTTAGCTGAGCCTAGCATAAATAAGGCCTGGCAGCAGGGGAAGAGCGCTTATCAGCACGTGAAACCTTTTGTGTTTTGTCCAGGTTTTAAAATTTCTGCCATGACCCCCAATCCGATGAAGGTGAATAGGATATTGTTTGTGGCGCTCACGGCATTGAAAAATTACATTTAAAAACCATCAGCAACGTCTCCTTTCAGAACTAATGTCCTGGCTAAGCTGAATGATTCATTCATTAGTCTGTACCAAAGAAATAGTGCCAACAAAAGCTGCTGACAGCGTGTTCTCTGCACTATGCAGAATAGCAGAGACACTTTGTGGAGAGATATTGCAGCTCAGTGTTTTGCACCACAACCTGAAGTCCTTTCACCTAGAAATCTCAGAGGAAGATGTCTCAAAACCTGGACAACTAATCACCTCCTTGGGTTATATATAACAATTTTCTGACTTTGCTACTACCAGTCACACCGCTGTGTCACTTTGCTGGAGACAGGATTGCACTTTGAGCTTTATAGATGTATTGTCTGCACTGTAATTTTAAGTATTTTTATTCTAATATTTATTTAATGTACTTCTAAGTGTGTATTTATGTTTTCCTTTGCAACTTTATATATTTACTCTACTGTACCTATTTCTGTCCTTGTGCTGCTTCTGCAACACCTGAATTCCTCTAAATTGATCCCTTTTGGAGTTTGTCTCATTGTAATGCCCTATTTTTGCATCACCCAGGCCATTCAGCGACAACTGGAGGAAGTTGCTGAGAAACAGAGAGACCTAGAGGAGAGAGGAGTGGCTATAGAAAAGATCATAAGAGGAGAAACAGGTACTGAACAATACACACACATACCAGAGGCTTATAAAGATCCTTAAGCCTGGACGAGATGTTTCAGTGAGACTTTTACTGACGGGACTGTGAACCGTAGCACGCCGGCTCACTGTAAGAAGATGTTACAGGTCAATGAAATTCCACCGTGAAAGCCTCATTCTTCCTCTCTTCTTAATTTATGAGCCTCAGACAATTCAGAAAAAAACACTGCCTGGTTAAAAGCTCCTGTATGCAGTTAATGGCTGTACTCACAACAGACTGAGACTTTATTGTTTCTTCATCTTATTACAGTGCAGAGCTTTGTTTGTGTTCTAGTGAATGGTGAGTCTTGTCAAGTTGAAGCAAAGCACATGGCCGATGTGCCCGTGTGTGTGTGTGTGTGTCTGTCTGTGTGTGATTGAGGTTTTTCTTGTAATGGCTTTACATAATTGATGTGAAATTCTGAACTATTTTTCTCTTTCTTTTCATCCCACCGCCTTCCTTCCCTCCAAACCCTGCTACATTAATACCAATCCATCTCCCTCTCTTCTTCCATCCAATCCTTCCAAACTCTGCTCCTTCTCTCCTCCCTCTGTTCCCTCCTTGCCTCCTCACTCCTCCCACTCCCAGAATCATCTCAGACAAATGACAGTGACGAGGCCCAGCTCTATCAGTCCTGGTTTAAACTTGTTCTGGAGAAGAACAGATTGGCGCGCTATGAGTCTGAACTCATGATCTTGTGAGTGACTGCATCAGATCACATTACAGGAAAACATAAATTATGTTAATATTTTTTCAGTTCCTGTTTCTCACCATTAGAGGTCGCCTTACTTTTCTTCTCTTTCTCAGTGCCCAGGAGCTTGAACTGGAGGACACACAGAGCCAACTGCAGCAAGACCTACGATGCAGAATGGCAATAGAGGGTAAGGGTTTAAACAACACACACACACACACACACACACACACACATACAATCTGATAGTCAGATATAATCCATAAACTTGTTTTCACTCTACTCTACTATCTCCCACCTCTCTCCAGATACAAATAAGAGTGCCTCTGAGCTGCAGGAGGAGCAGGAGATGCTGTCAGAGATCATGAGGACGGTGGAGAAACGTGACATGTTGGTCTCTATACTGGATGAGCAGAGGCTGAGGGAGCGGGCCGAGGACAAGGACCTGGAGAGCCTGGTGCTGTCCAAAGGCTACGAGCTTCACTGGACCCAGGCGGACGACAGCTGGGGGCAGGAGAAGCTGGAGTGAAGGCTGAATGTGTAGCGCCTCGGTGGTGTAGAGCGGGATGCAGAACAGCTCAACGTAACACTATTTTAAAGAAAATGGGGTGAAATTTTAGGATAATAATTTGTGTGTGGCTTATCTCATAAAGCTACATATCTAGAAAATGTTGTGGATGTAAATGGAAGTCTGGGTGTTTATTCACCCTGAAGATGAAATCGAGGATTCATCTAGTCCCATGTTGCGCTGGTACGCTGAGCCCAGACTGAGGAAATGGAGCCCGAGCTGATGACGTCCTTCACGGCCAAAAACGTCTCTGCCATTAAGGTTATCTGACCTCCGTGCTCAGATCTGTCAAGGCCCAGGATGACACTGACCCGTCACTGGTTGTACAATATACTTAACCACTACTAATAATGTAACTGACTGCGTGGTAAACTTTTGTCACACATCAAAGACCAAACTCCGATCGACTGCTTTTTGTGGTTGTTTGCCTTTCGTGAGTGGAACTGCTGTGACAGATTCGTTATTACTGTAACACTGTATAGCCTCACTGTTTAGCACAATGGAAGGACTCGACACTTTCCCTGAAGTTTGAGTGTTTTGCACAGCGTGGTTCGTTTCAGACTCGTGTCATTAAATGTCAGAGATGCGCGTTATGTAATTCACTGTTAGTCACTTTGTTGCTGTGTGTGTGAGCTCTCTCGTGTGTGTTTTATTGTTGTTGTTGTTTTTTTTCTTTCACTTTCTGCTGGAACACTGTCAAATAAAATAAAACTGTATTTCCACCCGGACACCAGCGGACACAGGAGGAGCAGAGTCCTCACTGCCACACGTTTGGAGTCAGCTGATCTGAAAACCTTTTTTTACTCCTGTGAGACAAGTTGCCACAGAAATTTAAGACTGAATCACAGGAAGGAAAACTGCATCTGCACAGACTGAAACTTTCGGGCATGTTCATCCCAGCCCGACATGTCTCAGTCCAGGACACATCACCGCTCAGAAGAAAAGTTTCTCTGCAGATGAGACAGTTTTGTTTTTTCTCTTTGTACGTCAGAGTGGGTTTACCCTGCGACTAACCTCTGTCAGCTGGACTGTGATTGGTTTTAACCCAGTGTGTGGGCTGTGAGTGGAAAAATGACAAGCTTTCACCTCCCTCTGTGGGAAGATGAACAATGTGTTTACATGAGCTTTAATCCCAGGCCAAGGAGACACACTGTGGGCTTTAAAGGCTCATTGTGTTTATGTTGTAAATGAATTAAAACTAAATCCAGAAGAAGTTAAAACTGTAAACTGTTTGTGTAATGTTTTTGGGTTTATGTTGCTTCAAACTTTTAAATTCAATAAAAATTCCTATAAAATGTTGAGTCATGGTTATAAAATGGCCGCACTGAGAGAGGTCGTGGTTTATCTGACGAGGCTAATGTGCTAGAAGTTAAAAATGTCTATATGTATATTAAATAGAAGCCATAGTACACTATAAAGATAAATAAACTAATGTCCCCTGGTTAATATAAAAGCTTCACATCGCAGCGGTGCTGTCTGCCGGTGCTCCGCTCTCCTCCCGGGCCTCGGTCGCAGCTGTGCCCGCCTCAGAGCTCCCTCTCCCCCGGCCCTCCCTCCTCCTCCCCCGCAGAGGAGGGGCCAGTGTCTCCAGCCAGCTCCCAGAGAAAATGTCTGGAATTCCGTTTCCGCTTTAGGGAGTGGACGGTGATTTTTTTTTTTTTTTTCACTTCACTTCCCCACCAACTTTGGCTCCCACGTCAACTCGGACAGGTCGGACTGTCCCGGATTAAAGTCTGGTTCCCGACGATGGCCTCTTCGCCGCAGAAGTCCCCGTCCTCCCCGAAGTCTCCGACGCCCAAATCGCCGTCCTCCAGGAAGAAAGACGACTCTTTCCTGGGAAAACTTGGCGGAACTTTGGCGAGAAGGAAAAAGGCGAAAGAAGGTAAACAGCCCCCGAAACACCCACAGACAGACAGACAGACAGACAGCAGCTCA